>CM068829.1:1582313-1729813 GCA_028554795.2 Sinohyriopsis cumingii | reverse complement strand
AGTATATCACAATAATATAATCGAAATGGCCTTGTCTGAATTCAATATAATTGCAAATAATGATCCAGAGCAAGAATATTTTCGAGCACTTTGTACTTCCTGTGAATAATAATTTGATTATGCTTCATTTGTTAAGTTAAGAATGTGTATTTTTTCAAGTAAAAATCATTATAAAAAGGCTACAGCACAATAATTGAGTCATGATGTAGGTAAGACTCCTCTGTAAAACATTTAAAAGTCAACAAGTTTAGGATTTTCTAAGTATAAATCTGTGTCCTAGACCCACACCAAAATAAACATGATCACCTTCATTGACAATGATCCACACTCAGTGAGAAATATTAGCCATGTATTATGATGTTTGCTAAATAAATGTCCCTGGTTAGGTAGACAATTAATCTCATTTTGGGCAATCATTGAGAAAAAACAACAAACAAAACAAATTTAACATAATAATATTAATATTTGAAAATTTTGGCTATCCATTAAAAAATGTATTATTTCAATAATACAATGATATCTCATTGCAAATGACAGCAATTTCTCCGTAAAAAAATGTATATTTCCTACATATTGCTCTTACATATACATCGTCATTCCTTGTTATTTTACTTTTACCTGAAATATGTCAGGGAATAACATCTGGATGGATGGACTGTCGGACAGACAGGCAAGAGTGTGTAATTGGATTTTTGAATTAGCTTGTAAACCTTCTTTCAGTCATATCGTTACGATGTCTGCAGTATCTCAGTTTACAGTGAAGTCTAGCACTGATGCATCATGCCTGACGTCTTCCGGCCAGTCACATTTACCTGACACCAGGCCGTCTGGTCCTAATAAGAACGTCTTAATGCTGAGCGCCAAGCGAGGCAGGCGCAGGTACCATCTTTATAAGTTTTTGGTATAACTTGGTCGGGTTTCGAACCCGCGACCTCCTGCCTTCAAAGCGGACGCTCTAACCACTTAGGCCACCGGAACAGTCGACAGGCACGAGTGATATTATGTGATAGTACACTGGAAGCATTAAATATTACATACTTTGCGTCGAAGCAAACACGTTCTTGAAAAGAGGAAAATGGAAGAAAGTATATTTTCATATTATCTGCAACGTTTATTACTGAGAATAAAATCAACTCTACAGTCAAAACTAAAACTATTACTGTTGAACTATTTTACACTTGCATTTGTTTTACAAATAATTGGCTAAATTAATTTTTGAACTTAACGTTTCTTTGTTAGTTGTTGTGGGGGCTGGAGGTGTTGGTGGGGTTGATTGACTGATTGCACCTTCTTACACGGTGTCCGCTTTATTTGGTTATCGTTATCTAGAGGGTGATCGACCTCGGTGTTGTTGCCCGAATCGAGTAAATATTAATATAAAGTGTGAAACTTATAGATGGAATAAATAGAGATATGTGCAGATATGTAGAATAGAATGACACGAGCCCCCGTACATGAAATACAACAATTTAATCAAGTACATAAACAACTGTGATAATACGTTACATTAGGAAAATATACTTCTCTTTTGAAATAAATAATTCACCGAATTTCAAACACAAATATACTTATATAAATAAATAGCGGATCTGTTTTAAATGATAGAATCGGTTCATCATATAATCGAGTGAACAAACAAGTCATTCCCTTGTACAAATTCATAATCAGCTTGTTTCCGGTTCACTCCAACTTCACTGTGGCTGTTCTTCTTGGACCTTTCGCTTTTTTCCCCTCCAAATTCTCTATTGTCTCGCCTCTGTCGGCCCTCAAACTTTAAGTGGGGAGGTGGATACGTAAGTACGTAGATACGTAGATACTTGGACAAGTAGGTACGTCAATGAACCTGTTTCCGCTTTCAAAATAAACAGAGACGCAACCTAAATCTTCTATTAGATATCCTACTGGTAATAGATCATTACTCTCATCTCATTATGTCAGATATCGTCCTATTGGAATTCAAACAGATACCAAAGGCTATATGGTCAAGCCAAACATGGCAGACCATAAACAAACCTAGTTTCATAAGATTAATGTACTTCCAAACGGCTAGATCATCACAGACTCACATTAACATCACACGAGACATAGCAGTTCCGTTCTTGTCTCAATTACACAAATGAATGAATGAAATTCATTAAATGACTTAACTACGTTATTTTCAGTGAATACACACATTCAAGTCTTTAGCATACATGAAATCTCACTTCATGTCTTAACAACGTTATTTTCAGTCAATACCAACTCAATTATGTATCATATGTGAAATCAACTAAGATCCGAGAATTCACACGGATTCTCGTAATTCATATCAACTAAAGTAATGCATAAAATTCTTAGAATGCTTGATTCCTATAACCATCAAGACGACAAATTCAAACAATTCGTCAAACTTATATAAAGATCATTGTATGAATTCTGATAAATGAACTCAGACACAGTTATGCTCATATAAAAAATTGATCTTTGGATTTAAACAAATAAATTCAAACAAATATAAGCAAATAAATTCAACAAATCATTATACTGGTATCAACGAATTACATGAGTTTGACGCAAATACCTTGTGTTTTCCAGCTTTGCTCGCTTTTACCGCCAGTATTGTGTCCGTCGACTTTCCAGACATCCGGGTCCCTCAGATAAATGTTTTACGAAAGAGTATCTTCTAAATTCAACCTCAGAGTCTCCTATATTTTTCTTCTTGCAGGAAAAGGTAGACTGACTAAATTTTGCAATGGGGCATATTAAAACGAAGAAATTTCGTGTCGGAAACACGCCACTTAATTAGCGTAACCAATCAGGATTAAATATATCTACCGCCTGTTTATAATAAGGCGCTAAAATTGAGATCAGCCTGACTTCTTGATTTCCAAAGAACAGATTCTGGACAATTTCAACTCTGACTTTTTCGATACAAAGATGGAAGTTAACCTTTTTCTTCCAGTCTGTCTGATGGTTAAATACACGAAAGCTTAATTGAGAATCACTTCCTCTCACGACACCGACATTAAAAATCATTGCAGTATAGCGATTTAACACGCACCTGTCCCCATAAACCTAATTAATTGTTCTCTTGTCCAAATTAATGTGCTTTTTATAGATCGACAGAAATTTGCACCCTTACGGTTGTGTTCAGATATAATTTGAAAGGAATAGTTTATTTAAAAATTATTCTTTGGAATTACAAATGGTCATTAACATTTTGAACTAAATCACTCTGTTGAGATTACTGTGAATTCATTCAAGAACATTCTTGATTATATCATTTTGATACAACAAGACTGTTAGCATATCAGACCATTCAATGCTACTAGCACATCAGCACATTAAATACTGGAATTAGTTCTGAAAGCTCCATACTTTTGGTTATATACTTGTGATAGAACTTTTAGGATTATATGGGATTTAATGATTTAATTCACAATAATTCTTATATGCTGCTCTGTTCAATTTAGATGGTGTCTGACGGGTACAGTATTATTTTACCACATTGCATTTTGTTCTGTATGAGAAAGACAATCCATCAAAGAAATGTCTTTTCTACTTACATAATAAAAACAGTCCCAAAACACATGGATGTTAGAAAACCACATCTAATAAAGAGGAACCACTAACGTATTCTAATAAGTAAAACCACACCATTCATCAATACATCACTTAGGTGATATATACACTTTCTTTCGTATACAGGCTTTTTATAATGATATTTCCCGATATGTACTCAATGACTCTGACAACTGCCTCAAAGTTTGAAATATAAGTAAGCGTACAAATATGATTATGTAGTTAGATGTATACCAAGAAATTGTTTGTGTCACGATTCTCGAGACGAACCAATTGAGGGTTCGTGAGAACATGTTCTTTAGTCACAGTGACTTGAGAGGTGTCAGTCCATCGAAGGAATTCAATAGATTGTTGCATTTTTGTGGGGATGCGGGAGGTGTGCGGATTCGATACTATCTATAACAAAAAGAATAAAACTCACAAGGTTACAAAACAGGTTTGTTTTATTAGAATAAATAAAAATGCTAACTCTAAAATTATATACATCAAACATAAAATTAGCCTGTTAAAGTAAGTAATACAAATTTTATATTTTCTCGAATTCCTGTATTTAACATATCAGGAAAATCTTGAAATAATAAAAAAATCAATTAATAAAAATGGAAAACAATATCTAATTAATACTCAAAACATTGTCCAAGGATTGAAATAAAATATACATAATTATTTAGGTCATAAAATTGGCAATGAAATACTTTTACTTTTATAAGAATATACCGTAATTATAAAAGAATAATGACAAACTTAAAAAGAATTAGTTCCAAGTATTACTGCAATTTAAGTCATTACTAAATATACATTTTACTAATTGCTAGATATACATTTTACTAAATACTATATATGCATTTTAGTGATTACAAGATATACATTTTTACTAATGACTAGATATACATTTTACTAATGGCTAGATACACATTTTACTAAATACTATATATACATTTTACTAATTACTAGATATACATTTTGCTAAATACTAAATATACATTTTACTAATGACTAAATATACATTTTACTAATGACTAGATATACATTTTACTAATGACTAGATATACATTTCACTGATTACTAGATATGCATTTCACTGATTACTAGATATAAATTTTACTAATTACAAGATATCCATTTCACTAAATACTAGATATAAATTTTACAAAATACTAGATATACATTTTACTAAGTAGTAGATATACATTTTACTGATTACTAGATATACATTTTACTAAGTAGTAGATATACATTTTATTGTTTCAGTCTACCATGTGGCATGTGATCATTCCCCACCCCCTAGTTTGCTTGCTGTACGTTGCACCGCGCAGTCGCTTACACTTTTACGGACGGCAGCCTTGCTATTAGTTATAGTTAAGAGATAGTCACTTACACTATACAGCATCTGGTGGCCAGTCTATTGGTTGCTTTTCATAATTTAGTTGTTGCGTAAATGTCTTTTAGTTTATATTTATGTTGATTTAAACTCCTTTGGCAACGTTTCACGTAAACATAGTAAACATGATAATGATAATTTTTTATTGATTTTTTTAAACAGGCATACTGAAATACTCTCGTTGCAGCTGATTGACTAAGCAGCGAACCGACTGATTGACCGACTTGTTTATTCATAATATATGTTAGACTAATCAACAAACCGACTGATTGATTGACTTGTTTATTCATAACTTACGACTGACTAATCAACAAACCGACTGATTGACGGACTTGTTTATTCATTACTTATGGTACTTTATTGCACATGTTCTCTTGACTCGTTTTGTACCTGCCAGTCTGCATAATTGATTGGCTGGTCCATGAAATAGTCAATCGATCGATTCATAATACATGTTATATTTATATCTAGTGTATATGTAGTCCTACATGTAAGACCTTGACGCTGATATTTATGTTTTGGGCGTCAAGGTCTTACAGCCTAACTAACGGCGCTGTATAGCGTGTTTTGATGTCGACTAACATCGTTACGAAAGTCAAATTTTCAGGAATATTTCACACAACTGACAACTAAAATAACGACGCTTTTCTTCAAAGTAAAGCATGTTTTAGTCAGACTTTACTTACTCTGATGTCTTTTCTCTAATAAATTCAAATTCTCACAAAAGAAAATGACCTGTTTTCAAGTTTCGTTGGCCTACATTTCACTTGGCTGGAAAGCGATGTAAGCCGAGAATTCCGAAATCCGGGTAAGTTGAAATATTATTTTGTAACGAAACGAACACAAATATATTATACCTATTGGAATTGTAAGCAACGGTTCGTTTCGTTCAAGAAACATATCCCTAACATGTATCGTCTTAAACTTACTTCGGCATACTAAGACTACAGTCGCATTGCAACAAATTCAAATGTATGTCAACGGAACGTGAAAATGCGTCCATTTGCTAGTATCATATTTTCATTCCGCCAGGATAAAGACAGCACAGTAACTATTTTAATTACACACAAATTATTGGAAGAGTGTCGGTATAGGCTGCCAAGTATGTGATATGTTCCTGAAACTTTGATTACTCATTCCGATGTCGTTGACGTCGGAACACGCAACACAAGGCCGTTATTTGGATAGTAAGACAATAGCACTAAAACAAAAACAACATGTGCTATGCCTTACATTGTAGGACTAGTGTATATGTAAAGTTTTATTCATATCTAATGTTATGTTCATTGTTTGCTTCGTTTCTTACAGCAATTTCACGTGTTTATTTTTTTTTATATCAGAAGTATACAGTTCAATAACCTAATATAATCGTATGACGACTTCTAAATCGGTGATAGTCAGTGAACTTGCACATCTAAATTTAGTATAAAATGCTAGGTGATAGCGCATGCGCTGGCCAATACATTCATGTACCATGTGCCTTCTTTCTTCTCGTGGGATTGACGTTTCATACATATTATTTTTTAAAGCCTATCTAACTCAGCATAGATCAATTTTCATTCCAACCAGTATGGTTGCAGATCTAATGACGTTTTCAATTAAAGCCAGTGATTTAATCTGATTCGTAGCCCTAAATTTTACGGATTAAATTGCAAACTGCATGAGATTACAGTTTGACTGGGAGGTAGAAAATATATTGGTAAAAAACAGCTCGTGTGCATGATAGGAAAACATCGAGGAGCTGTTTGCTTTAAGTTATATAATTAGACAATGGATTTCGCATGCTTCATACATTTATATGCGTAGATCTTACGTAACTGTGTTGTGTCAATTTCATTACTGTTTAATGCGAAACAATTACATTTGATGTATACAGGTGTGGCAAAACTAATATGTAAAGGTTTATACTTTGAATGTAGTGTGGACAACTAAGTTAAGCCACATACACATGAATTCATACATACACATGCACGCACTGGTCAATATTCATTCTGGCAGGAAGATGGAATATCCACGCTTTATCATGGTGGAGGAGGAACTGTTCAATGTTGCGCACACATTTGGGATGAGTGTAGTGGGAAATACACGTGCTGGCGTAGACACATTGTATCACAAATAATTGAGTGTGGTGAGTTTTAAATCGACGAGTCGGGGGGGGGGGATTTTTAACGTAGTATTAACAATTTTAGTCATATAGCTACGATGTCTGCAGTGTGACAGTTTACAGTGATGTCAAGCACTGAGGCATCATGCCGAAGACATGTACCATGATGTCCCATCCAGTCACATTATCCTGACACCAGGCCGACCAGTCTTAACACTGACCTCTTAATGCTGAGGGCCAAGCGAAAGCAGCTCCTAGTACCATTTTTATAAGTCTTTGGTTTGACTCGGCCGGGGTTCAAACCCGCGTTTGAAGCGTATGCTCTAACCACTTAGGGTACCGGAGCGGTTTTTAAATTCAACGAGTAAATGGGCGTAAGGTGTTTGAGTGGTATCGTCGTACGCATAAATCAGCCAATGAGTTCATAACTGTTTGGCTAACATTTGCACCTGATATTTATCTCTGAGGCTTTTAAACAAGACCACGTGATGGGCGTTAAGACTAATGGTACGATGGGTTTTACTTCGTTGAAACAAATTTTGAGTAATGTACATGATAATGACATCACGGTTTTGCCCTTTGCCTGTAAACTAAAGTTTAATTTCTTCTTCGTCTTCTCCTAACTTGTCGTCGAAGATGACCAGATGTGTTTGACTCGTGTCATACACCATCTCGTCGTCTTCGCGAACAATGCCTTTAATATAGACGATCGATTCTCCTTGCCGTTCTTGAGGGAGGCTGTAAGCCGATTGCCACTCTTTGTAACATCGCACGATGCCGCGGGGTGGATGATCGATCAAATGTTTGATAAATTCGGTTTTGCCTGAACCACTCGGTCCAGCAATCAACATGTTAAAGGGATGGCGAAGATACAAGGCCTTCCAGCTTGAATGATCTAACCTTTCGTGTGAAGACTTTGAGCGCAGGGTAGGTAGGAGAAGAAGATGTGGCCATAGCAAAAACGTTTAGAATTTTCAGAATCACATAGACAAGGCAAGATATTTTACAGTTTCGAAAACATTTCCGCGTCCTCCTTGAATATTGCTACAGTGCGGGCAATGAAAAAAAGATAGGTTTATGGATGAACTTCTCGCAAGCTCGATGAGCCATGCAGACATTATTAATGTGAATACCGGTCTCTTTCATACATTCGTAATATAAAAACTGGATGAAGTTATCTTTCTTCTTTTCATCGTCCTGTTTAGATTTGTATTTATGAATGTAGTAACCACAATCTAAGTCCATGATTTGATGGCAAAAATGACATCGTTTCTTCCAGAAACAAACGTGCGCTCTGGGGTTATTGGTGCGTATGAGATCTCCACAAGCAGAGTGCACTCTCAATAGTTGACAAGGACTTTATTGTCAGAGTTTGTGTCATGCGATGTCCTTAATTACACGTTTGCTTGACACAAGGTTGCAGGAAAGCCGAGCAATGGATTCGTTCTTCTCCATGGGGAAGACGGGCTTTAGAGGCTAAACAGCACTGGCATCTCTCTCCGCAATGAATGTGTTGCTACGGATTGGCATACCCATAGTCGCATTTGTCACAATAGGCGAAAAATCCGATGATACTGGTAATGGCATCAAAATGTTCTTTGTGACGATAGATATGACTGTATTTTCCGTCTGGGAAATCGGGGCCTCGAGACACCAAAGGTCCACACACCACTTGAGGTGTCAAAATGTAGCGTGCAGCCAAGACTTCTTGCAGTGGATGCATTTCAGGAATGCCACGGGCAGTATCTTAAGACAGGCTGACTTGCTGAAACAGGAGTTCTGCTTCTCTTCGTTGTCTGGCTCAGTCCGATTGTCGAATGCTCTCCCGAGCTCTTTTCCATTATGCAGGTCGTTCTTATCGGCATACGTTTGACACACGAAGATGGTTCGGGCTAAACATATGTGGTTCTGTAAGTTATTAATTTGAACGATGGTGCGCTTGGTGCTGCGAATGTCGTCCACCAATAGCACTTTTATGCATTCGCTCCGTTTCGGAGGGGATACGTGGGTCATATAAAATTTAGCTTTACCATTGGTAATGTGACGGGTGACTTCAAACTGTCGTGATAAATGGAGTCTCAAACGATCGTCTTCTTTGGCTTAGCATTGTCGTTTCAGTGTCTCTAACAAGGAATCCCACAAATAGGTGATGAAACATTCTGCTTTCTGAAGCGACACTTCGGACTGGAAATCTTTAAACTTCACGGTACAAGTACAAGTGCAATCCATGGTTCCAAATTATTTCGAAGTATGTTTTTGCGTGTCTGCTATGTAGTAATAATTTTCCGGTGATGCTAGCTGACTTTCGTCTGGGATTAGCTCTCTTGGTCTTGGGGTGGCGTAGAAGGCGTTGATTCAGGTTCGCTTATTTGGTCTACGAAATCGCTGGCATGGATTTGAGCCAACTCTTCAGCTCGTGCGCAAGGCGATATCATATCGTAGCCTCTTACTTTCTAGTTCTTTCTCAATGAAATAGCGAGATCGTTTCATCTTGATTACAAAATTTCTTTGACTAGATTTAATACGCAAATGGTTCTTATATATATAGGACAAGTGTTTTTGATTCAGAAAATTCATTAAGTTCTGAAATAGTCCAGACGGAAGAGCCAACACAAAATTGAATCTCTGGTCAGAGCTTTGAGAAGCGTTACAGGAAAGTATACTTCACAGAAACCGACGAATTACTCATTCTCAAGTGATCAAAGTCAAGATACTTGTTATATCTGTCAGGACAAAGGACGCCGACTCCAGAATACATACATCGTCAAAGCAAAGGAAAGACAGGAGAAAAGAGAGACTGATGCCTAGATACCTGTAATCATTGTCAGGTGAAACGCCACTGGTTTTCAGAGTGCCCATAAAAAGAGAACAAACAAAAAAAAAAAAAAAAAAAAGAAACAAGAGGAGGAAGAGGAGAGGTGTTACGTCAATGAAGAAAAAGCCATGCTCATCAAGAAAGGCAAGAAATCTAGACCGCGAGGGAAAGCGACGACAAGAAAGAACCTGCACCAGTGAAGAAATACAAATGTTAAAAGAGAGAGCGAAATAATAAAATGAACTTGTGGTGATCTGTTGAGATATTTTCATTGTGATTTTATGCCCCAAAGAAAAAGTAAGTGACTGTCCTGATTGTAACAAGATAATTAGGTTGAGATCGGATTATAACACTTTCGGTGGTGACAAAAATACAATATTTATTTATGAATGATTTTTAAAAAAAAACTATGATTCGTGCGCAAACGAAATCCAAATATTGGATATTTAATAAAATATGCACGAGCCTGATAATTTATTGCGATTGAAAGGAAGTGTGAACTGATATGCAAGAAAAAAAACCGAAATAGTAAAAAGATACAATGAATAACGATTCAAAATGATTCAACACAAACAATGAAATATGACGAGCTTTCATTCAAATAGTGAAATATGATGAGTTTTCAATCAAATAGTGAAATATTATATGAAACAATGGGACATATATCTTGCGGAGTAGAACACAAATCCGAAAATGTCTTCTCAGCCCGAAAGCTCTGACAAAAACTTGAGGATGCACCACGAACGGTCTGGCTCTCCTGGTCTGCCTAAAACATCAATAGAATCTCTTGTTCTATGTAGACTCGTTGCTCCAGTAGCCTTGGTTCTTCACTACGTGATGACCTTTATCTTTTTCCAGGCCAACGTCAACCCGTGATAGCAGCACACTGGGTATAACACAAAACAAATTAACACCACGGCTAAACATCGCCTACAATACGGTGTATATATGAAGATACAGCATAAATATCACTCTGTTCCTCCTTCACACCTTCACTACACTCAGCATTCACCAGTCACTATTCAATCAATCACCAATCAGTCAGCTGAAAATATAATATCCAAATCCGTGTACTACAAATGACACGGTTATGTATAACATCACGTAATGACGTTATGTACTGTAAACTTGAGTTGAATATTTTATACAAATTATGTAATCTGGACTACTGTACAAGGTGATAATCAGGTTCAGAAGTGAACATGTGTCTGACAAGAATCTTATGGTACTTAACGTAACACCTTCTCTTAATTAATAAATACAACATTATTGTGAATATAATCATTATATTAAGTTACATACAGGTATATGCATTATACGACACAAGTCGGAATTACCTAAAATACAAGATAAATGTGACAGTAAAACAATTAGTCTATAATAAAAAAGGAAAATAATATTTAACTCACATACATCTACAGCTGGAGATGGCGCATCGAAAAGTGGACTGCTCACTGACAAGATTTCTCGTAATGTGATGTTTAGATCTACGATGAGGTAATTTATACACAGGCCATATAGCCATAAACTACCAGTGCGCTCAAGGTATATCGGTTTTCCCATTGTAAGCACTTTGCTCGTGCAGCATGGGATGAACAGAACTCACCATTTCGAAATAATATACGATATGCATAAACTACCCTCGGGTAACGCTGTACACAGACACGAAACCAGAGTACAGGTATTTAATCCAAATAATAAATAAATGATAGATATCTACAATTCCGTGACAGAGATTTGTTATAGGCTATGGACACACACACACACACACACACACACACACACACACAAACCTTTCAATCATGCTGGGAAAAGGTATTTTAGTTCTAACTGATTTGGCATACTTTGAGTAGTATCTGTTTTCAGGAGATTTGGGTGGCTCTGAAAAGGTCCGTTGAGTGTTTTGTGTTTTAACAAACTCATGAACTGGACAAGATGAGCTTTAACTACCTTACACCCTTGCAACGGTCAAGACCAATATTTTTATCCTGCTACTGTGGATGATTTGGTTGCAGTAGGTGACCTCTTAGTGGTAGGCAGCGCAGAGGTAGCGATAGCTGGGTAGGAATGTTTGGCACGAGAAGGTCTCTTTCTCTTGGGTGGAATTAAAAAAAGTATTATACATTTGTCTCAGATACCTTAACTCTGCCAAAATATCTAGTAGCACCGTCAACGTTTGACTTTCACTGTTATTCATCTCTCCTTCGCACTTTCTCTTCTCTTCTCGTTTCCTACTTTCCTCTTTTTTCTGTTGCTGTTGAACAGCAAGGTCGTGCTCAGTATTTTTCTGCTGTTTGAAACATTTCTCTAATTATTCTTTTTGTTTACGTCTGAAATCAGCTACCAAAGGTAACGAGGGAGAATGCCTTGAAGGTACTGGTAATGTTACAAATTCTTGAGAAGAAGGATGAAAATCTGTTAACTTCCAATTAAAATCATCCTCTTCTGGAAGTTTGACCGTGGTGTATGGTATATTCCCACCGGACGACTTAGTTGCAGTACGGAAAAATAACTGCTAACGAGGGCATGTTCCGACACTTCCCTTAAATATAATATCTAATTTTTTTAAAGTACGGAACCGAGGTGTTTTAGGTGCGTGGTTCATTCCCACCTGACAATTAACTAAGTAGTATACTTTGCGTGCATTAATGTGTTGGAGTGGCAGCACAGCTGTGCCCACCACCCAACGAAAAAATGAGTATTCAGCTTAGTTGTATTAATCGTTCGCACATGCCAGAATTGGCGAATGCGAACTGAATTTAAACGATAGACAGACGGACAAACAGTCTTGCCAGGAGTACGACAGCAGCGGTGGTGATCCCGGGGAAGAGCGTCACGTTTTGGTGGGAGGGGTAAAGACTGCCTGATAACTGCTCCAATTACGTAGTATAATTCTGAGTTCCAAACCAATCCATGAGCGGATTCAAATCGCAGATATCAGAGGCAATGATAGTCAGCGACTCCCATAGCGTTGCTGTGCTCCCTAGCATCAGGTGTCTCGCACAGAAAATATGTCGAAAAAAGTAAACAAGAGACTGAAAGTCCTAGAACATAATACATGTACGGTAGAATTTACGTCGGTACCATCGTACATTGACATCCCTGAAACTGAAAGGACAGATAAAGAAGCAAAAAAAAGAGCTTTATGAACCTGAAGCTTTCCTAATTAAATACAGCATCCATGAAATTTATAGCATAATCCGATATGAAATTAATTACAAACACGATTAATAAACCACTTTAACATGATAAAATTATGTTCAAACATTAATTAAAAGAGGCAAATCCCAGGGACCTAGGGGTTAATGTTCCGAAGAGGGGAACGGCGGCAAACTCTTTAGGTGCTAGGCGTCACAAATGCGTACTGGATTACCTTTGGTGGAGATGAATGCCCCCACGCCATATACGATGGACTAAAAGGGTACATCTCCCAACAAAGATAC
The DNA here is from genome assembly GCA_028554795.2 of Sinohyriopsis cumingii. Lineage (NCBI taxonomy): Eukaryota > Metazoa > Mollusca > Bivalvia > Unionida > Unionidae > Sinohyriopsis > Sinohyriopsis cumingii. The sequence goes on along the minus strand of CM068829.1, from coordinate 1,716,509 downwards.
ATATCTGAAATTTCCACAGAACAAAATAATACATCAAGGTAAAGAACACCTACTATCAGTAACACGATTAATAACCACTTTTTAAATTATCAGACATCTTTGATCCAAACTCCACTAACCAAACAACCCTAGGCTATAATAACCCACTCTTAACTCTCAACAAATCTGTCTTTCTCACATTAGTATAAGAGAAATGCCAGAATAAGCGACCCAAATAAACTATTGCCCCTGCAAAATATTTACACCATACAAGGTGGTCATAAATCCATACCATCAGGCCCAGCTACACAAGGCGACAAAATATGTTCATGATAACACCCAAACTTAGAACTAACCAAGCTGACCCTTAATACTAACGATATAAGGTGATCATAAGCTCAGACCATCGTGCCACACCGCACAAGGCGGCAATATTAGAGTAACTATAAAGGGACATTACCGTAGGATCCAATAACCTGATCCGATGATCCGATCTTCGCTAGCCAAGGTTCCGAAGTGATGTCCCTATCTACATCTTGGCGGATCGAAGAGATATATTGGTGTTTTGTCTTTGCGACATCTATTGGATATCATAAGATGGTCCCTTAATAATTAATGCAAACTGACCAATAGTGTGGTATATAGTACATCGGCCGAAAATTGTGGAGGTAATTGACACATAAGGATACTTTGTAAGTTGAACATCGAAAGTATGACTACGCACCTGATGGAAGCCATTACAGGTCTATTTGAGTGAAAGGTATTTGTGCAAACACAGACAGGCAGTGGAAATTGCTTATTTATCAGTCCACTCAATTTTTGTGTTCCCCTTGTCTCGATCATGTAAGAGCAGTGTTGAAATTTGAATATTTTAATTTGGCTTTCCGCCGCATCCAGTGAAATTCACAGACCTGAAATAGAGAAGATAACATGGCCCCAAATTAGTAACATTGCAGAGTGGTCAAAATCCCAAACCACCAGATCCAACCGTCCAAAGCGGTAAACTAGCAATTCCGATATAATTAAGCAAGTACAGCAATATTTCACATAACCAAACTTACACAAAAAATTGATGATATGAAGTGGTTATAAACCCTACAGTCAGGCCCAACCACACACGGTGGCAATGACTGGATCAAATGATATTACATTATAAAACAAACATAAAGTGTGCATATGCAAACAAAACTAATTTAGGGGCAAGACCCGATACTGTATGCCAGTACTAGCTCTTTGTCACAGTATAGTAACAGAGGTGCCAAAAGCACAGACCGTGCATATTCAAAATCCAGTGCAAGACAACATCTTTCGGACCATCGATTCCTGGATGAATAGGAATCAACCTGCGGCGAAGAGGCGCGGACCTTAATAACTATCTCTTTTCTGGCGACGTCCAGACATGCAATTGATAAATATTCAGTGCATACATTAAAGTGTCAGTGGGCGCTGAAAAGTTACCCACCGACGAGAATCAAGTAGTCCGCCATTGTATATTAAACAGTCGCGCATGGTCGAATGGCTCCACGGGACTTTACTGGAAGACAGACAGTATTGACAATATTCATTCATTCTATCATTCTTGTGACCCTAGAAAACAGAAACGGAAACGGATGTGTCGCAACTGTGGAGAAGCTGAAATTCGCCGACACTCCAATCCAACTAAACCCGCTGACTACTAAGGACCCGTGGGACTACACTCTAAGCCGGGCACGTAAGCAGTATGTGTTAAGATCACGCAGGCAGGGGCGGACAAAACACTTTTAGCTGTGACATTTAACCACCACCGACACCCGCCAGCCAACCATCTACGCCTGACTCAACATACTTCGGTAACTAAACTATAAACGTTTCAAACAAAAAAGGGTCTATGGAAACAAGAGATCTGCAAAATGATAGGGTAAGTTTGGAACAAATTAGAAATAAATCCTACGGGCATAGATTCCTGTACTTATGGCAAAATTTACATTTATTCCTTTCACCTTCACCCTAACGTACTTGAAAGGATAACACCTGATCGAATACGTAAAAACCTACCATTCTAACAAATATATACACACGTTTTATCCTTTCTGACAGGACTAAACACTACTCTGAACAGTGGGTATCATATTCCATTTTTTAAAAAAAATTTATTTATTGGAATCTAAAATAATTCTTAAAACGTTTCCTTTGTTCCCATAGTTTTGGCACCAAAAGTCCTTTGTCCTATAATTGGTAAGCGTGCCTTGTGGGATTTTCGTTCAAGCTTCTAAACATGTGCTAAGAACGATAATGGCTAATTCTAAACCGCGCATACAATTTATCTAGAGATTTTCTACAACTTTAGCACTTGTGCCTGGACAATACAGGACTTATGTCACGTGTTTAGGCTCCAATAAACAGTAACACAAGAAAGAGCGAAAACAACAAGCTTTGAAAAATACAATAATTTATTTCCCTGGAAAAATTCTGTAAAAACGAAAAGCTATGAACTTACGGTTTTAGGAATCAAATCCAAAAATAATCCAAGAATAATCCACGAATAAAATTTTTGAAGTCCTAATTAAAAAATGTCTACTGATTTCAAGTTCGAATCCCGACGAATAATCCAAGATGGAAGACGATGACGTATGCTGTAACCTGTGGTGTTGAAGTCTACAGGTCCTTGTAGAAACAAGAACATTCACTTCGGTTTTTGCTAAATAAATTTCTTATAAGAACTGTCTTTGATTACGAATCTCACACGAGCACATGTATTTTTCCATAATTTTTAGAAAATCCTTTTGAATCCAAATAATTTGAAATAACTCCAAACAGCCCAACATACAACTTCCAGTGTAACAGCCCAACTTTTACTGAGAATAATTCTGGAAGCTGATAAAAATTAGGTACTTGTTAAAATACATGTACACCCAGTGTGGTTCTGACGAAAACCAATCATTTTACTCTAAGAAATATAAAAACAATTGTTTTCATCTTAAACACGTACTCCCATCATGACCTCGACAACAACCAATCATTTTAAAATAAAAATAGAACTTATTTACGTGGTTGCTACTAATTTTGAATCAAGGTCAGGATTTATATCAACACCTGGTGTTTATAAAACAAACAGTCAAGGTCAAATTATTTTATGAAAAAAAGTATCATCTCTAGAGAATAAATTTACATTCAATAGCATGTAATAAAAATTAATTTAAAAAAATTAAAACTGATAAACAATTAAATTGAAATATATATATTAAATCAGATATAATTAAATGAAATATACATAACACAGGTATACCATGACTTAACCCCCACAATCGTTCTTATTACACTGTTAATTAAATCATTCATTCTAATGTAAACCCTACCTGCATTAGTATTACAGTTTTTCCACTTTTTAAAACAACCATTCTTCAGTTCTTTGGTGAAAACTTAATTATGTAGCAGTATTATTCATATTTGATAATGTTTTATAATGTTAAATCACATACACCGCAATAAAGAGAAAGCTACCCTCAAGCTTTTGTCGTCGTACTATGGACATGGTCAGCAGACTGATTTAATCTCTACTGACTGCTAACATCACCCGAGGGAATGGTGAGCGACGTTAAGAGATTGTCCCAGATATGCGGCAGGTTGTAACGATCCCCGTCCCTGTTGAGCGTCAGAGATGAAACAGGTCTGCTACTGAAGTCCGTACTAAGAGGACGAAAGCTTCAGGTTAGCTTTCTCTATAATGTGTATGTGATTAAACAGTAAAACATTATCAAATATGAACAGTCATTTCTCAGATTCAAATAACTACTAACAGCATAAAAAGTTATTTTAAATTTGCTCCCAATATCTAAAATGAAAATAAATGTATGCAAACAATTAGGATTCGTGGTAAAATTTTATTCACACCTACTCGCTTAAGAACAATTTCGGTAGGACCTAAAGAAAATGGTATGACTACCAACTGTCACGTTGCCAGCCCGCGATTACGTAAGTCAAGAATAAAGGAATTGGTTAAAAGCCATGTACATATGTTAGACCCCGCGGCTATAGTGGTCCTGTTCGTAATTGTTACGAGAGCCAGCTTTGCTGGGTGTAAAAAATCACATGTGGACGTTAAAAGCTTTGTTCAAGAACAAAGGACCCTTCTTAGCGTCGTAAATCTCACCACGTTAACAGACGGCCGGAGCATTGTCTGCTAAGTTGAATAGAACAGGGTAGAATCGATATCCAAACCAATCATCAACACAAGACAGGACTACATCATAGTTACATGCGCTACAACAAAACAGGCAGCTAAATTTGTAGAACTTAAAAAAATAGGCCAGTATCGAGTAACGGTTAAGCGACACAGAGCAGCAAGCACCAACGTCACCAAATAAGAAAAGTATACATGTTTCTAAGACATGGGAGGCTCAGTCCACAATTCAAGATATTTGAAAATATGGCCAAGAAGTAGAAAATGCAGTACGCTTTAAGAACAAAGTGAGGATTTAACCGTGGTCCTATTATTTGAGCAAATACCACCAACTCTAGTCCGATATGGAGCAAAATGTAAGCAACATGAAAGGAAATGTTCTTTTAGCGGGCAGAAATGTGACAACTGTAGGAATGCTCACCTCCCAAATCTAGGGAACGCCCGTATGCAGTTAGAGAGGAACAACTAATCAACTTCATGATAACAAAAAAACAGTCACATATGCAGTAGCCAATACACGTCATGCTGCACGAAGCAATTATCCAAAACACAACTTCATTCCAAACAATCAAACTAGAGACACCAAACATAACTAAACTCTCCACAGCAAGGAAGTGCCTAAAAGTTACACTTCACCACAAATAAACTTCGAGAACGCACAAAAGCCTAATGGAAGAAGTAAAACCACAACACCGACAGAGGAACATCTCAACACAAAATCACAATTAAAACCTAAAAAGGACCAACCAAACCAGCAGTCTCATAATAAACCAGTTACAAATAAAACGTGCTCGATAACATTACGACTCAAACTCAAGATTAAATAAACGGCAGTAAACAAACCAGTCCTTCCACAAGCGTATTACAAGTGCTTGAACTCAACCGGGATAAAATCAGCTATGTGCTCAAAATCAGCAATGACAAACTCACACCGGTCGACGTAGTATGCAACCTGATAGTTGCACTTGGACATAGTACACAATTAATTTTACTATATGTTCTCTACATTTATTTCTCAGTACTGACCTTTCCACTGTGTGACAATTAATGCAAATCATATGTTAATCTAAAATACCTTCAAAGATGACTTCACGGTGAAGTTCTTGTCAAAGGTTGACCTGCTCTTTTTTTAGATGATTGACTGTCAACATAACAACATGTAAACAGAACACATATTTCACTTCCGGATCATCACCAAGGCCTTATTACTCACTGTGTACTGTCGCCAAAATACATACAGACAACAACACCTTCAGCTCATATTATCAAGAATAAACAGTTACATTTAAATCCCTACCAAAAATGCATAAATAAAACTCTTATATCACCACCAAAATGAGAGAGGAAAAAATGTTCTAAACATAGACTAGAACTACATTCGTGGGTACTGAACTGGAAGTATTAATTGTGATGTAATTCCACTTGCCAAACTGCTTTCCAAAAACAGGTCATCTACAACCACAGTTTAACAAACAATGATGACCTAAATAGAATGCAACTTTTATGGATTCTAAGGACTCAGTTAAAATCTGGCAGTGGAATTGCAGGTGCGTGGAGCACAACATCCGGGAACTGGTAGAAAATACACACCAAACTAGACAAACCGGATAATGTGTATCTTCAGGAGACACGCATGAGTGAGCACACTCAAAACCAGCCTGAAAACTTCACCTGCAAATTTAGAAATTGAACACATGGGAAGCGGGAGAAGGCCCGGTATTATATCTAAGTGACGGTATCTCGAGCGGGTCGGTTGAAGGCACATTACAAACACAAAATTTCAACCAGCACCTGAATGCCAAATCACTCAAATAAATACAGGCAACAATCCCCTAACAATAGCCAAATGTATGACCCAGGAGAAGAATTTATCATTAAAGCCGAAACTTATCTAACCATTGTTGGTGAGTTAGAAGATGACATTAATTATCTGTGGCGATTTTAATGCCCGCGGTGAACAACGAGGAAGGTCCCACTTGGATATGCCAGACAAAGATATTGAGATATCGATATCCAACTTTTTAGTTTAAAATAACGATGCACGTACCAGATTTAATGACGATAACGGAGCTATGTCATCAATAGCTCCCCTAAAATGGCGGAAATAACCGACTGGGATGTAGATCAGTATAGCGCCCTGAGTAGCCACCACTACCCCATATTCGCCACCATGAATATTAAAACCCATAAAACCAGCATCGAGCCTACTCAAAGGTGGAGATTCGATAAGGCCGACTGTGTGTTGTTTCGCTCTGTATGAAAGGAATAGCGGAGAATGGCAGCGTAATAAAAATGCTCACATTTTTAATGAAAACATTGTCAGGGCACTGTCCAATGCAGACGATCGAAGGGTTCCCGAAGCCGGATGTCCAGGCAATAGGTAACATGTCCCGAGGTGGAATGAAAGATGTAGACAAGTTATAAAGGACAATAAATGACCATAAACATATATAGGCATACTAAAACTCACTGGACTGCCTTGCCTACAAAGAAAAAGAATGCACTGTGAAAAACACCATAATGACAGCGAACAAAACCCGTGGACGGAATTTTGTACCTCCATTAATTTTAAGTCGTACTCCAAACATGTGTCGGATAAGATCAAAACTACAAACCAAGAAAAAAGCCGAAGTCACGGATATGAACAGAAATTCCAATCATTCACCCAAATTCCAAACCTACTGGACCATGATAGAAAAAGATTTCCCTAAATTGTTCTTGGACATGGGAAACCTCTCATATCCCCTAAATGTGGATTTCTTTTTTTAATAGCGGTGAAAAGCATTGAGCAGGGGAAAATGTGACCTGGTGAGGATAAGCTGGGTTATGAAATCTACAAAATTCTCCCAGAAAATATCAAACTGACGATTTTAGATCCGCTGAATCTGGTCGGGGATAAGTGCCCAGTCGCTGGAAAAAAGATGATTGTCATATTGGTCCCGAAATCCGGAAAGGACCGTAAACTCGTACAGACCAATTTTCCTTACTAGCAACATTTATAAGATCATAGAAAAAAATGAAAAATAATAGACTGAACGGCCACCTGGAGAGCAAGAAGTTCATGTCACAAAACCAAGCAGATTCCGAATCCACCGATCTACCTTGGACCACATAATTAGCATGGAATCGTTCATAAGATTGTCGTTTAACGCAAAAGAAAATGTGACCGCAGTTAACTCTGGTATCCCTTATCTGGAAAAAGCCAATGACTTAATGTGGAGCAAAGGTTTAATTGTTAAATCGAGCCACTACGGAAAATTAGACCGCATGTATTAGTGGAGATCAAACTTTTTAACAGGCCGAACAATCCAAACTAGAGTGGTCAATCAATACTCAGATATATGAGAGCTAGAAAACGGAACCCTGATGGCAGTGTACTAAGTTCTCTTTAAAATCATGTTCAATGACAGAGAAATCAGCCAACCTGAGTAACGTGGACCTGTTTCAATTTGTGGACAACAGTGGAACCTGGAAAGTGGAAAAATCAATCCAGTGAAACGGTGATCTGCCGACTGCAGGTACTGACGGACGGGATTGGCTTATGGGCCGATAGGATGGCTTCAAGCTACCCCTCCCCCCTCGTGCCAAACGGTAGGGGTATTATTCTCACCTAAAACCAAATGGCGTAAGAATCATCCTGAAATATACCTTAATGAGGTAAAAATCAAATTTGGAAAAGTGGTTAAATTCTTGGGGATGCTATTCAATGAGCACTTCATTCTCGGGGATGCTATTCGATGAGCACTTCATTCTTGCTGATGCTATTTGATGAGCACTTCATTCTTGCTGATGCTATTCGATGAGCACCTCACATGGGACAATCACATAGATGAACTAGTAAGAAGGTGTGGACAAGAGCTTAATCCGTTGAGGAACCTGAATGAGACCGATTGGGGAGCAGATCAGGCCACACTTGTTACGCTGTATAGTACACTGATTACGTCCAAAATTGATTATGGATGCCAGAATATGCATCTGCCCGCCCTAACTTATTAAACAATTAAACTCGACAGAATACAGTATAAGGCTTTAGCTATTTGCGCCGGTGCTCTCCCTACCGCATCCTGAGATGAAGTGACAGTCCTAACCAGAGAGTTGACAATAAATCTAAGACTGGAAGAATGACTCCTGAGGTATGCGACCAGGATTACTATACATGATAAGTCGCACCCTAAAAGTATTCCCTGCCTTATACCGAAACCAGTCTTTTAAAGTAAAGAAGGAATGATGGAGGTTGCATGTTATGTTATTTTGAGTTATTTGCTTAGTGGAAGAACTGAGCCGAAGTTATCGAGAGTATTAAGACGAGGAGGTCTTATTGATCTTTGGTTTTTGTGTTTCTAAGTGGTTGAATATAGTAACATTTAGTGTTATTTATTTGTGCGGTTGGTAATGAGTTTGGTTATATTGATTGAAATATGCTGGAGCGTATCCGTGTGGGTATGTTTTGTATGATTATGGGCCGTTACACCACGGTGGATTCAACTGGTCCTTCTTTACTGCGCACCATTCCCTCTGTGGAATTGTCTACCAATCACCTCCCCAGACGACGGGCACCCCGTCATCCTAGACATTATACTTTTACGCTTTTTTGTATGGTAGTAAGGTATATCGGCATATTGCTATATATCGAATCGATACTTTTCGCTCGTGATTGTGGGGATTTTGGGATTGTAAGCGGGGCTTTTAGAGTTTTCTGTTTTCCCTGGAATATGCGTCTTTCTTCGCTATATTTGGGACAGTCGTTGATAATGTGTTGGACCGTATCTTGGACAATGAAATGTGGGCTGTTAATGCCTGCTACTATATTACTCGTTAAGGACCTGCTGCCTAATAAGGGTTTATCCCCCAGCTTTTAATCTTGTAATAACTTTAGTGTCATGTGGGTTTACCAAATCTGTGGCGCTGCCATTTCTGGGTACTGGGTTTTGCAGTTTGTACAAGCTGCGACATCTTGGACTAATGTCCCATTCCACTTACCATTTGTTATAAAAATATTGCATACTGAACTGAATCACTTAACAGCGTCGCCGACAAATGTTGCCAGTCCTCCTTCCTGTATTCCATGGGGTAATGTTTTAAATAGCATGTGGTATACCCTGTTATTTTTGGCGGTTTTGTTATTCGCTCCTTCAAATGGGTCTGATGCAGGCAACCAATACATTGTTTGTTAGATTTGTTTTGTATTCCTAGAACCAGTTCCGGGATGTTTGTACGTAACCTCCTGCAGTTCCATTGCCAAATGCGGAATATTTACTTTGATTCCATTTTGTGTGTATCCGAGCAACTGTTTAGTGTTCGTGTCCTTGACCTAGGTACCCAGTAGTGTTAGATTGACTGACTGATCTTCGATTAAAGTCGTGTATAGGCACTTGGCCATGTGCGAATAGTTTGTGGTCGGACCACGTACATTTTAATCGTCGAACTAGTGTTTGGCACCCACTCGACGTTTTCTTGTGTGAACTTAACACTTCTTGATTGAATATGTCCGGAGGCGGGAACGGGAGAGAGGGAGCTTGATGGCCGCCGCGCATCGACGTAACTGTAAGGTGTCTATTGATCCAAGATTGAAATTGTTTAATATTTTGTCAATTTCAAAAGATGTCATCTTGCACTGAATGTTGATGGTTGTTCTCTGTGCTTATAGCTGGTGTTTAGTATAGTAGAGAGGTTTTTTGTATCGGTTCCTGTCATGGGCCATTGGTTGCAGTATTGAGACGGTTCCAAATTTGCAAGCACTGACGAGTTTGCTTTGAGTTTTAGTCTCGTTCAGTCTGCCACCTTGTGTGAATGGGCCTGTGATTTGGGTTATTTCCCATCTTATACTAATTCATATGGGCTGAGTTTTGTGTTGGAAATTAAGCGGTGCCAATGCTTACTTTTTGTGTGGGTTGGGGGGAAATTTTATAGTTACTGCGTTGTGCGGCGGGCCCCAATGGTCTTGGATTTTGGACCATCTTATATTACTGTTTATTTTGCTGTCTGATTACTGGGTCCTACGGCTAAGTTACGTATAATGAACCAGTGATTGGTGCCTATTGCTGCGGGACATTACAGTCTGGGCTCAGGACCACCTTCTTACTCTTATTTAATTTTGATGTAAGATAGTCGGGTCATTTGGTTAAGTTACTTAAGTTTTTAGTGCGTACCTGATTTTTGCCTTGTTTGTAAGTTATAACTAACTGTTTACTTGGGTGTGAGTTCAACACCTACGTCTTGATTATATTATGTATATTTAATTTTGTATTATGCGTTGATTTTTCTAAATGACTATGTTGTTGTAAATCTGTATCTTCTAACAATGCAACAATGTATGCAATGTGCTCTCGACGGCATTGATGTCAGCTGTATAACCTTATTTTTAATGTCTCGTACATATTGTTCAAGTCTCGTACAATTCTCAACCGGCATCTAATTCAATTCTACCGCGTACCGTAAAGGTATCAAGTGGCAAATATAGTATTCTCGTACAAGGTTCCAGAACTGCTGTGTTAAGCTATCGTTCTACACTTTTACTTTGTCTAACGGTTTTGGTAAGTGTGTATATCTACATGACTGTATTGTGAAACAAAATGTCTTTAATCAGCTAGATTTTTAACCAGGTGACTCTACACCAAATAAGTTGATAGAGAGTTGCAATAAATATCAATGCGAGCTATTCAAAAGCCAGGAGGTTGAGACCGTTTTCGTAAATATTAGCAAGGTTTTTGACTGAGTTTGGCCTAAAGGGTTGCGGTCCATTTTGGGACCATTGACAGTATTGAAAACAATACAGAATCATCAGTTGGACTATTTGCTGACGATACATCATATATAATAGTTGTTAATCAGATCTTAGTTGGTGAAATTTTAAATTCAGAAACTAAAAATATACATGAATGATCCAGGCGTTGGCTGGCTATATTTAATCAGGATATGACTGAAATAAAGCTAATATCAGGAAAACGGAACCGTAACCACCGTCCAATATTATTCATGGCCGAAAAGAAACATACATGATGTCACCTTGAGCAAAAATGTGGGCATTATTTTAGCCAGTGGCGCCATTTTGCACGCGTGTATTAAATATATTTGTCATAAAGCTTTAAGAGAAAATATTCATTTTAAAATTGTGTAAATTCGGACTGGATCGAATATCTTTGAAAGAAAAATTCACAAATGTTATATGGTACCAATTTCTGATTACACTGACCACAACTGGGACAGTGGTACAATTCAAGAATAAGAAAAAATACGTGGAGGCCACGAGGATAATAAAAGGTACAACCAAACTTTTATCCCCAGTACTACTGTCATTTGAAACTGAATGGTAAGGCCATAAGTCTGGCCGTTACAAGCATAAATTGATTGAGTTCTTTAAAAAATCACGAAGTAGCTCCTGTAAATCTTAAAGATACCATTCTATTCCACTCGACCTCCAATGTGTAGATCAAGATTTCTCAGTATACGTTATTATTCTGTACAATTCGAACATGGAATGTGCATATCAAGATTTCTCAGTAATATGTTTTTATTCTGTACTATTCGAATATGGAATATGTAGATCAAGATTTCTCAATATGTTTTTATTTTGTACTATTCGAATATGGAATATGTAGATCAAGACTTCTCAGTAAATTGTTTTTATTCTGTACTATTCGAATATGGAATGTGTAGATCAACATTTCTCAGTAATGTTTTTATTCTGTACTATTCAAATATGGAATGTGTAGATCAAGATTTCTCAGCAATATGTTTTTATTCTGTACTATTCGAATATGGAATGTGTAGATCGAGATTCCTCAATATGCTTTTATTCTGTACTATTCGAATATGGAATGTGTAGATCAAGATTTCTCAGTAATATGTTTTTATTCTGTACTATTCGAATATGGAAAGTGTAGATCATGATTTCTCAGTAATGTTTTTATTCTGTACTATTCAAATATGGAATGTGTAGATCAAGATTTCTCAGTAATGTTTTTATTCTGTACTACTCGAATGTGGAGTGTGTAGATCATCATTTCTCAGTAATTTGTTTTTATTCTGGACTACTCGAATATGAATGTGTAGATCATCATTTCTCAGTAATATGTTTTTATTCTGTACTATTCGAATATGAATGTGTAGATCATGATTTCTCAGTAATATGTTTTTATTCTGTACTATTCGAATTTGGAATGTGTAGATCAAAATTTCTCAATATGTTTTACCCGCTACGGTTCGAACATGTAGTGTAGATGACGATTTCACAGTAATACGTTTTTCACACTGTACGATTGATGTAAATAACTTGTTATTTGTAGAAGTAAGAAACAACCATTCAAAGCCAACTTAAATCGAGAAAATGAAATCACCCCTTTTGTTGGTTTCAAAGGTTATGCATGCTAAGTTCAAAAACAAAGTGTAGCAGTTAAATGAAGACTTGTATTCGATTCTGTATCCAATTATAAGTATTGTTCCTGCGGTGAAACAGACGGCAAAACACCGATTCAGACCAGACAGTTTGAAATGGAGACAGGTAAACAGACTGCAAAACACCGATTCAGACCAGACAGTTTGCAACTCGGGTCAGTAAACACACAGGAATTTTTTTTTCAGACCAGACAGTTTACAATGAAGGCCTGTCTTTACAATGGATCAACACTGGTTGAACTGGCACCCCATATAAAAGAGTTATGTACTCTCAGTCGCCTTAGGGCATGGAAATTTGGACAAGCCCATACAATGAGCAACTAGCAGGTACGTCAAAACCTTTGATCTTGTTTTCGAAAAATCGCATGGTGCTTATAATAGAAAAAATGTTTGGATTTATGTTCTGACCAGAATAATATCGTCGAAATACATTAACAACTTTCAAAGGGCGGAAGAAAATTCTAGCAACTGTATACTAATAATTTTTAAAAGGCAGAAGTAAATCATAACTATATATAGTTACTTTTAAAGGGCGGAAGTAAATCATAATATATAATTGTGACTTTCAAAAGACAGAGTCGATCCTAACATCATATATGTAACTTTCAAAGGGACAAAATAAACCATTGCTTAACTATATACCAGGGTTATCCTTCACCTTCATTTGTGCATCAGACTCCCCAACAACAACAAAATAATTTGACACTCATTTTCTGATACCAAAAATTGTTTTTAACTCAGTCCGACTCCCAGTTTTGACACCAAGGTGATTTTCGACTCGCAATCTTGCGCCACAAGGGAAAAGAGTCATATACTATTGTCTTTCAAGAAGACAAAATAAATTATAACTATATGCCTTCGATGGAACGCGGTAAATCATGACTATATATATACTTGTGACTTGTAAAGGGCGTACATAAATCATTGTAATAGATAGTTCCCGAATGATGTCATCAGCAGCCATATGTGTGGTATGCTGACAGATTTACCGTTAACTTTATATGGTGTTTAAAAGTTGAAATAAATTCACTGAATCTCAAGATACTGTTACAAAAAATACATACAAAAACAGAACGCAAATCAGGTTTTCTGTTAGTATCTGTATTTGTCATTTATAAGCTGATCTTAAATCACTGTGCCTTTGTTCAAAATGGTTAGTTTTGGTGGTCGCATATATGAGAAAATGCCAGGTTGCTCATCGTCCAGATAAAATGGGCAGAATGTCGTCTGCAAGTGACCTTATCGGGAAGCATCTATACTATATTATTGGCTTTCAATGAGCGTATATAAATCATAACAAACACTTTTTAATTTTTTTTACAAATGTTGTAAATTATATCTTGTATATGGAATAGTAAAGCGCATGCAAATGCGAACACAAAAGAAATGGTCCGCGCTTCGGTCCATGAAAGCTTCAGCAGCAGATGACGTCCAAATTAGAGTTCATCGTGATTACTATGGCAGCAACTGCACGTGATGATGACAGAACAAACGAAGGAGATGACAAAAGACATTCCTTGCTGGCATGGTGACACTAACTGCCGTCTCCTACACTCTTTTCTTGTTCGATAGCTGTAAGATACAAAAGATCTCTCTGAAGAACATAATTCATTGATTAATATTAAAATGGGATCACATACCAGACTTAGTGTTAACATAAACTTACTCTCAAAATAAATGATTTCCAGACCTGAATACTTAAACAATTAATATAACTGTTTCCAATGCAAAATTTTATCCATTTCTTTAGATCCTAGCATTTTATGAAGTATTTTCATTTTGGATAATATAAATGATGCATGGTTTAAACTCTTGTGTCAATGTCCAATGCGTGTGGCTCATCGCAATTATGTGTCAAATATCGTCGGTTCGTTTGATTCCTCTCCACTGATTACATGACGAGTATGCCATATACACTGCTATATTAACTTCCTACTTTAGCATATAATACATAATAAATATGCCACATTCACTGCTATATATTAACTAACTACTTTAGCATATAATACATGATGAATATGCCACATTCACTGCTATATATTAACTTCCTACTTTAGCATGTAATACACGAGTATGCCACATACACTGCTATATTAACTTTCTACTTTAGCATGTAATACACGAGTATGCCACATACACTGCTATATTAACTTCCTACTTTAGCATGTAATACATGATGAATATGCCACATACACTGCTATATTAACTTCTTACTTTAGCATATAATACATGATGTATATGCCACATTCACTGCTATATATTAACTTCCTACTTTAGCATGTAATACACGAGTATGCCACATACACTGCTATATTAACTTTCTACTTTAGCATGTAATACACGAGTATGCCACATACACTGCTATATTAACTTCCTACTTTAGCATATAATACATGATGAATATGCCACATACACTGCTATATTAACTTCTTACTTTAGCATGTAATACATAATCGTACCACATTCACCAATGTATTAACTTCCTTCTGTAAAATCTAATACTTAATCGTACCACATACACTACTATGTACTATCACCCATGCACACTGCTATTCAAGATGATGGTACCACATACATACACTTCTATGTAAGGACGCCCATGTACACTGCTATAAAAGAATAATGGTACCATATACAATACCATGTACAGACGCCCATGTACACTGCTTTGCAAGATGATGGTACCATATACATACACTATGTACAGACGCTCATGTACACTGCTATAAAATATGATGGTACCACATGCAAGACCATGTACAGACGCCAATGTACACAGTTATATTAACATCCTAATGTATTATATATACACGATGATTTAAATGCTTTTGCTTCTGCCGCTCCGTTAAGAAGCTCTGTCGTAGTTTTATCCATGCAGTTAAACATGTGAATAAAACTATAATATCATGGTAGTTATTAGTCCTCCAAAGATGTTATGGCCCTTTTAGAAAAGGTGATAATGACGTCAGTAATATTCTGGTGTTACATAGTCCTTTTCTAAAAGGTTATAATGACATCATTAACCTTCTGGCATTACATGGCCCTTTTCGAACAAATTATAATGATGTCAATAATATTTTGGCGTTAACTAACCCTATTCGAAAACGCCAGTAATAGTCTGGTATTACATAGACCTTTTCTAAAAGGTTACAATGACGTCAATAATAGTCCAGTATTAAATGGCCTTTTCTAAAAGGTTATAGTGACGTCAGTAATATTCTGTTATTACATGGTCCTTTTCGGAAAGGTTATAAAGACATCAGTAATATTCTGGTATTGCATGGTCCCTTTTGAAAAGATTATTGTTGTTGTTGTAAGGTTTAACGCCATTTTTCAGCACAAGGAAGGCTATACATAGCGGCCAGTATAAGTGGTATTGGAAAAAACCGGTAAAGAACCACCGACCCACGAGAAGCTACTTGCAAGCTTTTCCACATACCCACATTTGCCGAACCCGAGACTCAAACCCGCGCAGACAGAAGTGAGATGGCAATGATCCGTAATAGTGGGCGCTTTAGACCACTTGGCCACTCGGGGCCCCCGAAAAGGTTATAATGACATCAGTAATATTCTGGTATTATATGGCTCCTTTCGAAAAAGTTATAATGACGTCAGTAATATTCTGGTATTACATGGCTCCTTTCGAAAAGGTTACAATGATATCAGTAATATTCTGTTATTACATGACCCCTTTCGAAAAGGTTATAATAACGTCAGTAATACTCTGGTATTACATGGCCCTTTTCGAAAAGGTTATAATGATGTCAATATTATTCCGGCATTATATGGCCCCTTTGGAAAAAGTAATAATGACGTGAGTAATATGCTGGTATTACATTACCACTTTAGAAAATGTTATGTTTATATATATAAAGTCTATTGATATTTTTTACATGACGGTGTTATACCTGGAACGTAATGGGCTGTAGCCTTCTTCAGCTCAGTCATCTATTTTTATTGTGTCTTTCGCATAACCCAATAAAGGTAAATCAATTAATAACTGCTCGCTAAACAGCCAAAGTCCCCCTATCAACTAACATAAAATTAGATTCACTCTCGATGACAATGCCAAGGAAATTTGCTGCTATTGCAATTTCCGTAGGATGATGAAGTGTAGGATAACCAGGGTAAAACAGCACGATGTGTGCAGGCAATTTATAACTTCTGCTATTGCTTCAGTGATCCGTCCACCCCTGTGCATTGTGTGTACAATTTTAATATTAATCCACATTTAGTACAATACACATTTTCCATGCTGACACCTACGTGCACTCACTGCCTCCTAAAATACCAATTAAAACATAAAGCAATAAGCTCAATGCGCATATGTTCTGCTCAGTTTACTCTAAAAGCATGAAAAATCTTGCATTGAAAATTCGTGTCTATATGACTTCCGTTCAAGAGGAGTAACGATATCAAGGTTTACAAGATGACAGTTGTTCGTGCCGTGTATGTGCAAAGTTACATGAAAATTCTTTTGAAGATTATAACGTTGTGAGGCATCTGGAGTACGGTGCCTGCCCAGCGACAGCAAGGCAACTGACCATAGCTGACCTGGATGCAGGACTAAAATCCGGACTCTTCTGGTCGCGATTTGGCGTGCTAACCACTAAGCTTCAGCAGTTGTTCAAGTTCATCATTCATATTAAAATCGTTTACCTCGATATATTTTTATTGCTCCCATAACAAAGAAGAACCATTCGAACTGATCTCTTTGACCTCAGACTATATTCCTATTCAACCAAACACTAAAGAGGTTTCCATTGTATAGGACGTTTTGAACAATGCCTTCTGGAAGTTGCAGATTTCAATAATCAATACTTCCCATCTAAATGAAGTCTGGGTTCGTCTACTGCTAAGCTGTTCAGTGCTTAAGGTTCTTATAGCGAGCCAAAAGCAGTGATTGGTAAACAAACATTTGCCCGCATGTTTGCAATGGGCAGACAGAGAAATAAAGAATAAAGGAGACAGACTGACAAAAACTAACGAGTTTTTATTTAAAAAAATGATTGAATCATAAATAAAACGTTTAAAGGCCGTTAAAATGTTGACGCTGATTATGAAAGACGTTTGCAACGGACAATTAAAATTATGTTAATGGTAATTATTCGTTGCGATCCAATAAAATAATGTCGCCAGATGTCGGTTGCGTGGATGAAGACGGCTACATTTCGACAAAAATCTGTACAATGAGCATGCGTCATCCTAGGATCTGAAGTGGAATTTAAAATGGAACATTTGGAAGGTATGAAAAGCGCAAAGATTCTCTAATCATAATGCAAGAATCAAATTTCAAGTGTCTTTGAATCGCTTAAAAGAATACCGTCTGGGTGAACAGCGAGTGTATAATGACTTTTGTTGTATTTGGAAAATAATTTGTAAAAAAGCATAGTTTGGTGGTTTCGCGTGGAACAACCTCCCTTGATTAAATCAAGTATTCTATTTCCATTGTTCCACTCTTTTTATAACAAGCTTCTTGAAAGCAGAATAAAAGGACCATATTCAATAAGATAGGGTAGCCGAACCTTTTGTCAATGGTATCCTTAAATAATTCTCATGAAAAATGCGTATTATCTTGCACAGTACGAGCTAAGCAAACGGTGTGAAACGATGAGAGGTTTAGCGCATAAACCCAAGCCCTATCGGACAGTGCACGCAGTTATAGTTGATGTGGTATTTGCCGGGTTGTGGATGGTTGAGTTTTAAGAAAATGGCTCATGATATATATATATATATATATATATATATATATATATATATATATATATATATATATATATATATATATATATATATATATATATATATATATTCCAACCACAGGAAAATTGGTCATTTAAACACAGTGGTGGTATTTCGACTGATTCCGACTCCACCTCCGAAATGCATCAAGACCTTGGATCATACAACTTGACTCAACTCCAAATTTTAATCAAAGGTATTCACAACAATCAAAATTCTGGCTTGGTAAAAAAAAAAAAAAAGAATTCAGAATCCCGAGTAGCATTTCTATCTCGATATGCGGTGTAAAATTTCAAGATGAGGAACCCTGTATGAGCCACTTAAAATTCCAAGACGAAGAATTATGTATGAGCCACTTTAAATTTCAACAAAACTTTCAGAAATCACTGGAAAAAAATTGCTAATCCATATTGTTAGGTCTTCTGTTGCCTGTAACATCTAAATGTCGAAACAACTCAGAACTCGTATAAAGATAAATAATTTGGAACATATTAAGGACATTTTGTCAAACGAAATATGAACAGTCTCCGTTAAATTTTTTTTACCAGTGTCCATCTCAGTACGCGTTTATTGACATAACATTAAGCAATAAAACAACTGTTTACTGGGATTGGTTTATCTAGACCATTTGAGTATCGTAGCTGTGGCTATGTGGTAAGCAAACACAGTTAGCAGTCTTCATTTCGTAGACACTAATAACGATGCCACCATGCCTAGATATGCAACGGAAAAGTGATTCGTTTCGTGGGTCTTATTGGCTCAACGGCATTAATTCATATCACTGAACAGCCAAAGTCAAACTGCATGCAATAAAGACTAACCATAAATTCGGTGTAATTATTGTGGAGAAAAAAGATGGGAAGCAAATATATATATATATATATATATATATATATATATATATATATATATATATATATATATATATATATATATATATATATATATATATATAAACTGTCTAATCGATTCCGAATGTAGATCCTTTTATTTATTTTAACATTGTACAATTTTCAAAACTGATATCGCATTTTAACTCAGTGGATCAGATGTGTATTATGAAGACAAGGAAAAAGAATAGATGCATTCAATTGGTGAACTGATGAATGAGTGGTTGGTTTGGATGGAAACAGTTTCATATTTGCGTAAGCGTACTGCTTTTTGAGAAATCGATGCTACGTTCCATGGCAATTTGTACCAAAAACGTCGGGTTGGGTAAATCAGAAAATCGGTACGCAGTTTTTTTTATGCGAATATTGCTACAACAGAAGTCTAAACTATCGAAGGCCTGCTGATCCCGTGCACGAATTAACGATATCCAAGAGGCCCATGAACCGACGATATCAAAGAGACCTATACGATATACAAGTGACACATTGTCACAGAATAAGGCAAGAAACAACTTGGTTTCGCCTTAGAACGATTTGGTCATTTTCGTCGTCCCTGCGTAAAACGTTACCTAGGGTGGATAATTGTTTTTCTAGGTAAACTAGCATGTATCTCGTCGTAGATCACTTGCGGTGAGATACACTTAAAGCACGGTATGCACGGGGTGTATTTAAGCCTTACCAATACTCACTCTCCTGTAGTTTTAAGGCAAGATTGTTTTCTAACTGACACACTGATCTTTTGGATCTTGGCAAGGAGTGAACGTTCTCCACTTTTGTTCTCCAGCCATATGGCTGTCTGTGGGTGTGGTCAATACAAGTGAGCCAACCCAATTCATGAGAACTGCGTGTTGTCTGTGCGTATGTGTATGCCGGTATATCAGGATGTCTAACTAGCCGTCTGTGGGGCTTACATGGATATGGAAGATGATGTAACTAACCATCAAGGCCATACAAAGACGAAACCGCTAATTTGTAAATTTGTGCGCATGGTGGATCCATGAAAGGTGCGTGCGGCCGATACAAGTGTGGGCCAACCCAAGAATTCGGGTGAACTGTGTGGTTTGTCAGTAGACACAATTGCAAGTTTTTACAAATATTTATGAATCATACGGCTGTACAAATGACCGAGCCATATGTTTGTTTCAATTGAGTACAATTGAGTAATTTTGATTGTGAGAATATGTGAATCTCACTTTCATTACATGAGATTATTTGAATCTCACTTTCATTACATGACATTACATGAGATTATTTGAATCTCACTTTACCTGTGATTATACGAATCTTACCGTCATACATTTGAATCCATGAATAATTTTTTTGTTTTCCTATTTGTGAATGTTGGGATATAGTAACTGAATGTGACTTATGTTTAGAGCGTGAAAGAATCACTGTATTTATAGAATATATATTTTTTATTAATTCGTTTAAAAATTGTTCATGTTTCATCACATTGTGTTGTTTTGTCATTTGATCCAAGCATCCATTCAGGTCTATCCTGTTGCACCCATGAGCTTATGATATCCAAAAGACGCATGAACTTTCGATATCCAAGAGACACAGGAACTCGTGACATCCAAGAAAAGCATTAACTTAACGATATCCAAGAGATACTTGAACTTACGATATCGAGGATCTGCAATATTTACTTTCTTGACATGCAACACAGCGAAATATCATTTTCTGATAAGACTGTACGTCAGATATTGATACGAGAGCGAGTTAACTTTTTAATCACCTTACCATTTTTCTTTATTCTTCCAGTTCTGCTGCTTTACATTCAATATATTCATTATTTTCCAACAAAGATAATTATTATCGTAATCCATTTAAACATTACACAGAATTCCTTAAAGAATTATGCGTGAGAAAATTGGTCAAATACAAAAGGTTATGCCAAGTTTGCAAATTGGTTTGTTTTTGTTTAATACTTGTAGTTCCTGGGGGAGACAAGGACAGAAATAAGAAAAAGAAAACTAAAGATCGATGTCGTTAGATCTTTAAAAATAGGTGCGTGTTCAACTTTCCAAGTTTCAACCTTATACCTTTTTCATAAGACGTAAATTATATGATATATACATTTATTTTTCCTCGAAAGAAGCATTGAAAAGCCGAATGGGGAGTTTCCACAATCGAATTAGTATTGATGGATAGCTTTACTATTAGCATTCATATTTCTGGAATACCTTTAAAAGAGACTTCTCCTATATTTCGTCAACTTTCTCCACAACAAAGACAGTATTTCAGAAAAACCTTAGTTTCGCAACGATTTCTCACTTTTGGGCAATATTTTAATAATCATCAAGGGAAACTTAAACGTAGGACTGGAACGACAATATGACTAAGAAATTACAATAAATACTCTGAATTCGATGTGATACTAATGATAAATGGTATACTCTGAATTCAATGTGATATTACAGGTGAATTTGATATGATATTACAGGTGAATTCAGTGTGATACTAATGATGAATGGTACACTCTGAATTAAATGTGATATTACAGGTGAATTTGATGTGATATTACAGGTGAATTCGATGTGATATTACAGGTGAATTCAATGTGATACTAATGATGAATGGTATACTCTGAATTCAATATGATATTACAGGTGAATTCAATATGATATTACAGGTGAATTCAATGCGATATTACATGTGAATTCGATGTGATATTACATGTGAATTCGATGTGATACTAATGATGAATGATATGCTCTGAATTCTGCATTTAGACATCTAATCCTTAAATCATGCAAATGGTTGATCTGATTTAGAGGCGGGGCAGAGGCGGTCGATACCCCCTCCTCCACCCCCTTCCTGCTTCTCTAATAAATGGTACAATGTTCAATCTAAGAATATATAAATATAACAATTTTAAGAAAATGAAATACCCTTATTAAACTCGGTCACAATGCACATTCGGACAGGGTGTTTAATAGGGACTTTACCAATGCAGATTCGGACAGGGTGTTTTTTAAGGAATTGACCCAATACTTTGAGAATGAGTAAGTAGATAGGAACATGAGTGATACTGAGACAAAACTGAATTCACGCACACCTGCTGTATTGCAAGCGATCTATTGTGGTTAAAAACACAACATAAAGTTCCTTATATGACTGGATTTAACTTTCAAGCCTGCACAATGGACAATTGATTAGAAGAAAACAATAACTTCCTGTACTAAGAAACAGGAAATAACAATATAAATACCTCTTACACAAAAGAAAAGTGGTTGAAAGAGCACCATAATTTAGCATACATTTAACAGGATATCGCAATCTCACTTCAAATACTTATCAAAAAGGAAGTCAGCACAAGTTAAAGCTGAAATGAGGCTAAAGTTCAAAAGACAAGTGCGAGCCTAATTGTCTGGGTTTTTTTGTGCCTACATGGTGATGATGATCAACACACTGAATAAAAAAAGGAAATAGGTCAAGAAATACGTTGAAGTGCTAAAGATTTGTTTTAGACGAATGCCCATTATAGTCATGGGGGACTATTAAAAGAATGAAAATGTATACAACACGTAGCGGAAAAAAAATTTGTTCAGTAACGAGTTAAATCACGTAGAAAGTACCATGTAAATTCCATACATCAGGATGATTGAAGGAAGAAAAAAAAAACGATTGGAAGTTAGACCTAGGGGAGACATTTGAGCACATTTATGGTTAAGAATTTTTCTAAACAGATAACACTTACATCCATATTGTATGTCTAATAAGCCTTATCTCTATCATATGACCAAAACATATCATCCTTGCTTCCTTATTTTATGACCAAAACTGACACCGCCAACGCCATATTTTACTACCAAAACATATCACTTACCTCCATATTTAATGACCAATACCTCTTACCTCCATATCGTATGACCAATACTTCTTACCTCCGAATCGTATGACCAATGCCTGTTACCTTCATACTGTATAACCAATACCTCTTACCTCCATATCGTATGACCAATGCCTTTGACCTTCATACTGTATAACCAATACATCTTACCGCCACATCGGATGACCAATATCTCTTACCTCCATTTTATATGACCAAAGCCTCTTACCTCCATATTTCATTACCAATACCTCTAACCTCCATATCTACATATTGTACGGCCAAATGAGATACCCCTTACCCACTGTCTGTATGACCAAAAAAGATACCTCTTACTTCCCCATTGCATAGCAACAGATGTGTTTATGGTACAAATTTTATGGAAATATACTATTACTTACTTTCTTTTGATGGCAGTGGGTTCTTTACAGTCGTATTAGTTTTTTTCAACTTGGATTTATCAAAAGTTTCCACTTCTGTGAGATCTGGCTTATCACTCATGTCTGCAATAAGAAGTACACAGATTAAAGTCAGAACAAAAAGAGAAAGTGCGCAGAGAGAGAGAGAGAGAGAGAGAGAGAGAGAGAGAGAGAGAGAGAGAGAGTTTCCAGCCACACTGCATTAGTCATTAGATCGTAGCAAACAAGTTAAACTAGAAGAAGACAATTTTGATTCTACATGCCTTCATATGATGACAGGTGCATTTCGTGTTTAATGTGTGAATGAAACGTTCATATATTCACAGGTATATTCAAATCAAATGTATGAGAACAGTTCGCATATTCACAGGTATATTCAAACCAATTTATGAGAACAGTTCACATATTCACAGGTATATTCAAACCAATGCATGAGAATAGTTCACATATTCCCAATTTTATTCACATTAATGTATAAGCAGAAATGAAATGCAACATAAACCCACCTTAGTGTTACAAACGTAGATGATATGTCTCCACACAAAAAAAAAAAAAAAAAACAGGTGCATACTCGCGCAATAAATTGCTAATCTTGACTAGAAATAACATTATTTTTAAACTGGCTAATCCATCATGAAGCTCTAAGAAAAATGAAAGAAAAAAAAGAAAAGAGATATACGAAGATTTTCTGTCAACATGTTGGTTAAATGAGGGAAGACTGACTTTGAAATTTTACCTCTGCGTCGTACGAGAAGGCGCGATGTTTTGATACATCATACGAACAATACGCCAGAAGAATGCGAGACAAGTAATATTTGTTTACACGTACATGCATTACCTTGCACAGTCCCTCAGGACAATATAAATGGAGAATGCTTGCTAACTGTACAATGAGATTGCGAAAAAATATAGCACGCACAGAGGATTATAAATCAAAGACCATACTACGGACCAAAGCATCAGCAGCAAGGTACCACACTAAATTCATCGTAGCGGTATGACTGAATTTTTTTGGAAGCTATGTTAAACGTCGAAATCACACACACTCACTCACACACTTCTTGTGATACTTGCATCATCTATGTAATAATTTTATTATTATACTTTGATAATTGTTAAAAACAGGATTGTATATGCTGCAAATTAATTTCGGCTAATGTAAGTTAAAAAAGTCACAATATAACTATGATTTTTAATTGCAAAATAAAAGAATATTTAAACCCAAACTAGGTCAAAGACCATACTACGGAACAAATTATTAATAATGGTCAAATACCATACTACAAACCAGATTATCAGTTACGTGTTATTTTTAATCAAAGACCAAACTACTGACCTAATTATCAGTATCGGTCAAAGACCATACTACGGACCAAAGTATCAGAAAGGCGTGACTTTTAATCAAGGACCATGCTACGGACCAAAGTATCAGAAAGGATGTGACTTTTAATCAAAGACCATGCTACGGACCAAAGTATCAGTAAGGGTCAAAGACCATACTACAGACAAAAAAATAGTCCTACATGTGAGACCTCTATGCTGATGTTTATGTTTTGAGCTTCAGGGTCTTACTGCCTAACTAAGAGCGCTGTGTAGTGTGTTTTGATGTCGACTAACATCGTAACGAAAGTCAAATTTTCAGGAATATCTCACACAACTAGCAACAAAAATAACAGCGCTTTTCTACAAAGTAACGTAATAATGTTCTATTCAGACTTTACTTACTCTGATGTCTTTTCTCTAATAAATTCAAATTCTCACAAAAGAAATGGATCTGTTTTCAAGTTTCTTTGGCCAACATTTCAGTTGACCGGAAAGCGATGAAAGCCGGGAATGCCGAAATCGGGTTAAGTTGAAATATTATTCTTTAACAAAACGAATAAACATATATTATGCCTATTGGAACTATAAAGCAACGTTTCGTTCAAGAAACATATCCGCAACATGAACATACTTCGGCATACCTCGACTAACGTCGCATTGCAACACATTCAAATGTATGTCAACGGAACATGAAAATGCGTCCATTTGCTAGTTTCATACTTTCATTCCGACAGGATAAAGACAGCACAGTAAGTATATGCACATAAATTAGTGGAAGAGAGTCGATATATGCTGCCAAATGTGTGAGATATTGCTGAAACTTTGAGTACTCGTTCCTATGTCAACGACATCGGAACAGGCTATACAAGGCCGTTATTTGGATAGTAAGACATAGCACTAAAACAAAACCAACACGTGCTATGTCTTAAATTGTAGGACTAGACAAAACCATGACTTCACTGACTGGACTGTTACACTCGTTGAAACTGACGCAAGAGACGACGAGGAGAGTGTGTACGTGTGCTTGGGGTGGGATGCACGTTTTATTTGTTCCTATGCCAAACTGCTTTTAAACATCTTGAGATGTAATATATTTACTTACATATCAACATTGTAAGATACGTACTCTTTCTCATATTCAACCACCTTTCTTTTCGACACTCATCTATTTTTCTTTTCGACACTCATCTATCTTTCTTATCGACACTCATCTACCTTTCTTTTCGACAGTCATCTACCTTTCATGTCGACACTCATCTACCTTTCTTTTCGACAGTCATCTACCTTTCATGTCGACACTCATCTACTTTTCTTTTCTACACTCATCTACCTTGTCGACATTAATCTACCAATCTTCTCGACACTCATCTACCTTTCTTGTCGCCATTCATCTACCATTCTTGTCGACAATCATCTACCTTTCTTGTCGATATTAATCTACCTTTTTTTGACACTCGTCTACCATTCTTGTTGACACTCATCTGCCTTTCTTTTCAACATTCATCTACCTTTCTTTTCGACACTCATCTACCTTTCTTCTCGACATTCATCTAGCTTTCTTTTCGACACTCATCTACCTTTCTTCTCGACATTCATCTAGCTTTCTTTTCGACACTCATCTACCTTTCTTTTCGACACTCGTCTACCATTCTTGTCGACACTCATTTACCTTTTTTGTCGACATTCATTTACCTTTCTTTTAGACATTTTAATGGGTGCTTCATAGCTTGATGGTTAAGTACCAACAATATCCAGGATTTAATTTTTTAAAAAGTCCGGCAAATAGAGACTTTTCAATGTGGCAAAATTCCTAAAGGTTCTATTAAAAACCTAGTCTGCAGCAACGAATCATTAAGAAAAGATTAAACGTTAATCTGGATGTCTCTGAAAACTAAATTTATACGCTGTATATGCAATGTATATAATTATAAGTAGTACTACTTGGAGCTGGTTTGTAAATGCATCTCTTTCATTGACTAGATTACATTCCAAGTTCAATGGGTACAGACGTTATTCTCGTCTTGAACAATCCGTGCAGCTGGCGTCTGGCCTGTAGAATGACATTCGTCTGCTTTTTTTTTTTCGTACTTCCGCTCATTATATGGTAATGACAGTAGTAGTATCAAATGGCTGATTCAAACGTCTGGCCTCCCAATGATAACATTTTAAGGTAATCCCCCGAAGTAATCCATAGGATACTAAAAATGCTTTCTATCGTCATCACAAACTCTCGCACAGTTACCAGTTCAAGTATATCGACTCTATATACTGGGGTTGGGGTTCTTTAAACACACCTTTTATTCATTGAATACATTAAATAGACCAGTCAACCATATCTTAAAACACACTTTTCACTGATTCATAAGATGAAATAAACCAGTCCAACATTATCCTTCGGCAACGTAACTGGAGCATTTGATGCAATGAATACATTCTCCCATTCAAAGCACATTGTCTTTTATGTTTCTACCAGGTATACAGTTGCTCATGTCGGTTTTTCCGGGAGATAGGATACAAGATGAGCATTGATTATAAAGCTGCAATATATTATAAACTACAGTATCCAATTTAACTAAGTATGACAACTCAAATGTATTAAAATTACTTGACGTAGCTTCAGGAGACTTAAGTGTTATGTACAGAGAGCATGAAATCTTTTGACGACTTTATGACGGGAATAATTTATTTCTCCTTAACAAGCTCCATAAAGGCATTCATGGTACAAATTTGTAATATCCTTACACCATAACGACTCTCTCTCTCTCTCTCTACACGCGTTTCTACAAATATGAATTCATGATTTGGTTTGTCACCTCTCTCTACTACTATTAATACCGTTGCTGTTGTTTCTTTTTAGTGAGCCATTTACATTTTTTTGTAATGATGTTTTAAACAGATACTTTGTATGACTTTTCTCATATACCGACTATTTACGACTGGAATTCAAGATGTTTCAGTATTATTCTGCCGATTGTTTTGCATATTATACATATTTATTAATACTATATTACTTAAATATATATTTGATTTGGCGTCACACATTATGTTAACAGGTACGAATCTGCATAGGTGATCCCTTTAAAAATAGTAAATAATTTGATTAATAGATGCGGCCAAATCGATACGTGTGACCCCTTCCCCCTCACACTGGAACTTCTTAATTACAAGCCATTTCGATCTTTTTTACGTTGCAAAAAATGAAAAATTATCCAAGTTATCCACTAGAATCAGACTACCTTTCAATTCAGACTACCTTCCACTTCCAATTCAGACTACCTTCCAGTTCAGACTAATTTTCCAGAGTGAAATTAGTTGGTCCCAATTTGTAAAGTCCCTTTATCGATACCTTGGCATGATCTGTTTAGGGTCTATAGTAAATTAACGGGAGGCGTATTCCTAGTAACCCACTGTTATGCCTGTTGAAAAATGTACGATTCACAAACAATACATTAAAACTTTAAGCGTACCTAGATGGTCATATGATAATTATTTTTTTCCATAAAAATAGTCTTCATTCAATAATAATAATAATAACAATAATAACAATAATAATAATATCAACAATAATCAAATAAATAAAAAGCATATATATATATATATATATATATATATATATATATATATATATATATATATATATATATATATATATATACACAGAACATTTAAATGAACTTGCTCCAACTTGGTACAATGTGTATAAACAGCATAAAATTAGTAAGATGACAAAATTGAAGGTTAGCGAATTTATACTTTAAAGTTGTAATGTATTTGTCAAATTAAACAGGTTCCACTTTTCATTGATTGAATTATATTATAATCAGTTGCGTTTATATTTGTCCTTTCTCTAATTTCCTTTTGGAATTCCGGTCCAAATTAGTATATTGAAAACTTTTCATTCATTCATTCTGATGCAGAAAATCTCTTGCGAAAGAAATCTGATATCCCCCTTAATATATTACATTTAGCTTTGTTAGGAGAACTTGCTAAATAAAAGGGAAACAACAAATGATATCAATTAGCTTCAATACCTACAAACTATTAGCTCCAAACTAATTAATCTAATGACTTTTGCCCGTTCCCCCCCCCCAAAAAAAAGAAATTCCATTTCCTGCTTACCCATTTCATTCTGATTTATTTATTTAGCAAGATACTTTTAATTCTGTGCTAAACTAAGCATGCAATTCGCATGCAATGTCTTTTCTTGAAAGAAGTCGATAAGATGAACATGTGCTTTAATTTAAAACAATTCCCGACTTTAACTCTGATACTGACAGTCCCCCACCGCCACCATCGTTCATACTACATTAACTAACTTCCTTGTTAAAAGCAAGCCTTGTTTCCTACACCAGTAGGACTCCGCTTTATGCGCTTAATTGATTAATCAACTTCTGTCCAGAATATTTTCATACGATGGACTTGTCAATAGTTTTAAAATTATCTGATCAACTTCCTGCAGGGAAATTTTCTTTTTACAATCAGGAAGATAAAGACTGTGTTAGAATTATGTATGAATGCATTCCAAAGATCCTCCTCAGTTTAGCTCCATAGTTTATATTATATTTTCCTTTCCTGTACTAGTTATAAAATTATCTGATCAAGTTCCAGTAGGGAAATTTATTTATTACAATCAGGAAGATAAAGACTGTGCTAGAATATCGATTATATTTGAATGCATTCCAAAAGATCCTTCACAGTTTAGCTCGATAGTTTATATATTTCTTCCGTGTACAAGATAGATTTTCTTGTCTTGAACAGACACATAACAAAACAATAAATACATACATAATCATTGAACAATATGGAAACATTTGGCATCAGGTCTTTTCTGAAAACAACTTTTATGCATCAGTATGGCGTCTAGAAGAAATGAAAACAATGGAAAAGCATAATCAATAACCGTAGAAGCCAAAAGAAATATTTAGGAAATTTTTGTACGCAGCTAATCGTATAATATTATAGATTTGGACAACACCGATCTTGAATTTCTGAGAATCTATTGGCTGAAAATGGAGGTCTGTCAAAATTGAGAATATATTGGCTGAAAATGGAGGTCTGTCAAAATTGAAGGTCTGTCAAAATTGAGAATATATTGGCTGAAAATGGAGGTCTGTCAAAATTCAGAATATATTGGCTGAGAGTGGAGGTCCGTCAAAATTGGGCATTCATTCTCGAACGTCAGTTTAATGCATCCTCAAACCTGGTAAAAGTATTCCCTTGGAATAATCTATAACCGGTAAAACAGTTTGGAGTTAGAATAAACTATATTCGTTCTCTTGCCCGAGTGTAAATGTTACAGTAGCTACGGTATGATTAGTCACTGAAGCAGCCAGTCTATGTGGGATGCTGCAGTAAGGAAATCCGAGAACCGGCTACAGCTCCGACTCGGTGTGCCGTCATTAAGGCAGTCGGTTTCGAAACAAAGAAAATAATGGTCCCGAGGAAATTTGAACTGGTCTAGAGTGAAAGATAACCCCAGGGAATATTGCGCATGTAGTTTCCTTTTATAAATGTACTGTACATGTGTTTCGCGTGATTATAAAAAAGATTAAGAACTCTGTCATAATACCTTGGCGACCTATAATTGTAAAACTCCACATTCCACGCATAGTTCTCGTTCGGTGGTTAAGTGCACTAGAGCAAATCGTCTGCATTTTTACCCACATAAAGAAAGGGAGTTTTATTGGATGAAAGCTTGTAGCGGGCACTGTGAGGGTTTGAAATTGAAATGAAATTGCCTTGTTATTCTTACAAAATATGAATAATGGAAAACACGTGCGATGACGCCTTCTGTGCCCTTAGCTGACATATAGAGAGAATAAGAAAATCGATTTATGTGCCTGGATAACCTGTTTTTTTCTTCTGGAGTGTGGGAATAGATACTTATGCAAAAATGTAACAATCTTGTATTTCATAACTATTGTTTCATTTTACATGCGTAATCACGCATTTCCAATTAACTCAGAAATATCCAGAGATAAAAAAGAAAAGTATAAAATATTGCAATCGCGTTGTGTTAATAAGCCGGCCCGAAATATGGTATGTACTGCGACAATGACTATGCATATTCCCAAGAAAAGGAACGTCAAGCTATTATTTCCGCATTAGAGAATCCTCGTACACATCAATAATTAAACACAATTTCGATGAAACAAAATCGTTTTTATACCACATGTGGCATGAACGAACAACTGCAACATTTAGTAGAGAATATATTAAATAATAAACATTAAAAAATTACTTACTTGAGTATTAAAATGGAATGAACAAGTTGTGCGTTGAGGTGTCGTCTGTTACACGCTCATCCAGCTAACTGCCTCTGATTCACTGCGGAAGGAATTTTCACTATGTATTAATCAGACCCCATCACATTATAACCCTCCGCCTTGAACAGTGCAAAAGTGTTTCTATTTAGGGGAGAAAGTATTCCTCCATATACAAAATATACAAACCTCTATACTTATTGAGTGGAAAAAGATTTTGTTTGCTACAATCTAAACCAAACGCGTTTAATTTCAGTCGCAGTTTTCAGAGAATGGATGGGGACTATTTTTTGCACATCACTATTATTACTCATAGAGTGAATCATTTTGTTAAAAAGGGGCTACACTTATTGAATGATGAGCGATGTGATAGATCATATACAATTAATATGTTAAATTATCAAATTTTTTATTTGGAGCATATTTCATATTAAGTGTCCATGATATCATTATCTCTATCAACTATTCAATAGTTTATACATGGGTTTGTTCGTCCAGTTCAACTGCATATCTGTCCTATGTGCCCAATTTTTCAAAGTAGGATCGCTTGCTCACTGGATTATAAGTGGCGGTTAATATCCTGTGTGTCAACGCAATGCATTGGAAAAGCATTGCGTTACCGATTCGATACGAAATTTTCCTTTTTTGTATACAAGTAAGGCGTATGTATGTATGTCTGCATGTATGTATGTATGTATGTATGTATGTATGTATGTATAATAATAATAATAATAATAATAATAATAATAATGAGGACTTTGTATAGCGCCTAATCTTTAGAAGCTCTAAGCGCTTTACAACTTTAGACAACACCTATAAGACAAGAAACATAATAATATTATTACAAAACAAACAACATGAAATTAGAAAAACATTAAAATAAAAAAATTTTAAAAAATATGTATGTATATATGTATGTATGTATGTATGTATGTATCCCCTAGGGGTGAAAGAATGAGAGTCAAATATCCCTTTCGTGTCAGTATTGGGGGTCAGATTGTTCAAAAACACAAACTTTGCTATGAAAACTAGGGTCAAATTAAAATTTGGAGGGTCCATTAAGCACAAATGAAGGTAAAGGGAAACTGTATGTATGTATGTATGTATGTATGTATGTATGTATGTATGTATGTATGTATGTAATTTGTTCCAAGAATAATACTCTACTTCATACAAAAACGAACGGAAAAGGACAGCATTTTATTCTTTTCCAATGATTTGCACTGTTAACCAATGCTAAATATTTTCTAGACAACATTTTTCTTTAATATATATTTTTTTAGCCTTCCAGTTTCCTAATTGTTTCCTTAGTTAAACATTTATTACATTAAAATGTGTGCAATGTAATTTTTGGTATGTCTGTTAAATTTAAGGATTCCATCAAACTTTATCATTATAAAAACAGTGCAATGTATTTTTAGTTATCTTTTAATTTGAACGTAACCATTAACCTTTTTAATCACCTTAAAATATGTTTAGTGTAATTTTTACATATCTGTTAAATTTTATGTTTCCAAATTAGAATGACTCATGCTTGACATCCAAAATATTTGTTATTGTTTGAAAAGATGACGAACAATACACTTGATCATGATGATGTATTCACACACCAATATTCAGCTTGAAGCATTATAAAATTACTAGCTCAACATTAAAATAAGTATGAGCGTGGACTTTACAATTTCAAAATGCAGAGGAAATCTACCTAGCTCTGGCATAGAGGCAGAGTTCACCCTCTTTTTTATGAGCTCCAGGTGCACGTTTACAAAATTTGTGTAATTTTTCACATAGCTTCTCTTCATATAATCAATATATTTGCTAGACGTATTTAACTTAGAAGAGGGGTGGATGGAAAATACTCCACATTTCTGAACCGTATAGTAATATGTATTTAAATGTCCAATCAAAAATGTTCACGCCGAAGTTTAGATGTCCATGCATACGTTTACGGTGTTCATAAAATTTTGATTCATTTGCAGATCATTTTACTATAACTGCTTGTTCGATTGACTGCAGATGATATTCACACTCTTTTTACATCTGTAACTAGTTTACGAAAGAAACCAAGTGCTTTTGAAACAAACTTGTTGGGTTCGTGTCTCCAAATTAACACAAATTAAACTAAAATTAGAATCTTTAACAAAGACAGACCTTAAGTTAATTTTTGTCATTTATGTTAAATAAATGTGTCTGATTTTCAGGTATTCAACTCATTGTATCTGGAACTTTTCAGTGGCGAAGTCAGTTAGCAGTATAAGGGGTGAGATTAGCGTCAATGGGAATTAGCATTAAAAACACCCCCTGGGCGAGATTAGCGTCAATGGAAATTTAACATTAACCACCCTGGGCGAGATTAGCGTCAATGGAAATTTAACATGGGCAAAAAAACCTGGGTAACATTAGCGTCAATGGAATTTAACATTGGAGAAAGGAAAAAAAAGGAAATATTGAGATTAGCGTCAAAGGCATTCGAACAATGGAAAAAAAAATATCGATTCTAGGGACAAAGGCAATTGAACATGGGGAATAGAGTTTGGGTCTGTCTAGGGACAAGGGGAATTGAACATGGGAATAGAGTTTGGGTTTGTCTAGGGACAAAGGGGAATTGAACATGTTAGAAAAAAAAAAACTACTTTAGGGACAAGGGGAATTGAACATGGGATTTTTTTTTTTTTTTAATTTTTATAAAGGGGTAGGCAATCGAAAGGCTATCTCTTTTCGAGAAATGTGGGTGGCCCTGAAAAGGGCCTTTGGGTTTATGTTAATATTAATATTAACATAGACGGCATCTGTCACATCTTCTTCTTCTTCTTAAACTCCTTCTAACTGCAGGTCCATACACAAGTACCCTCTTGAGGCATCCTTGTCTTTCTATGTAAACTCTTCCGATCCATAGACTAGTATCTGTCCTATCAACAACAGTCCACTTGGACCGGACATACATGAGCATGTCCGTCCTAAACATCATGGAAGACACAAGGGTGGATGATTCAACTGTGGTCCACATCGTGAGGCGACGAGAACAGGTGAATCAATGCAGTGAACTGCGCTTATTTATAGGTAGAGGAAGGATTGAAACGGATTGAGTTCATTCACCAATCCAAACACGCGTTACAAAATTCAGTCAGTCCGCATCCAATCCGAAGAGAACAGTCTGTGACGTCATGTGGTCTATAAAGATTCGCTAGCGCCTGTGTGCTGTCAATCTATGCGACAGTGATTCAACATGACGGAAACTCAGAAAACGATCCATTGGGGTGCACCAGCAGTGGAGACCGCCCAAGGGAACCCGGACTTACTTTCAGAAGAGGTACATTGGGATTTTGTGGATTTTCTTACCTCGCAAGAATTTGTTCCGGAACCTTCGTCTCATTCTTCATTACCGCAAGTGGAGAATTTTAGACAGAGACAGAAAGAAGAATTGGAGAAATTTATGCAACGACAAAAGGAAGCGGAACAAGCTTTTCTCCCACAGCAACAGCAACAAGAAGAGGTAAGAAAAAAACAACAACAAGAAGAAGTAGCAGCAAACAAACAAGAGGGTGAAAATCAAACGGCTACGGTACTGTTGGACATTTTAGCGGAGTTAAGAAGTCTGAAACAAATGTATCAGACTTCTTTATCACGACCGAAAAGAATACGACCTTCCCGAGCTAAACACGCCAACCCTGTGACTAAGCCTGTCGTACCACCCTTAGTGATTTCAACCCAATCATCAGAAGTAGGCCTCGGCCGTGGCAAAGGCTTAAGGCAGTTAAAGTTGATTGCTTAATCTCACCCCTACACCAAAAAAGGCCCTTTTCAGGGCCACCCACTTCTCTCGAAAAGAGATAGCCTTTCAATTTGCCAATAACTCAAAAATCAACAACAAAAAAAACCCATTTTACCCTTATAGTACATGTCTGTGTATGAGTGCGTGAGTGTAGCTTCTTATTTTAAAATCAAAACTCAAAGACACTTACCTTATATAATTAATGTATTCTTTTCTCCATAGTTACAATCCAATTCACAATTCACAACAGAACACTTTATAAATTACATTCACTTCTTCTGTTTCTTTTTTTACTCTCTCTCTTTTTTTTCAATTTCTTCACCGTCACAGTCTTTTCCTCCTCTTCCTCCTCACTTTCTTCCCTTCTTCTTTTCTTCTCCTGTTTCTTTTTCTTCACCTGGCTGCTTTCTTCCTCTGAAGAATCTCTCTCTTCTTCTGAAGAATCCCTCTTTTCTTCCGACTCCTCTTGTTTCTTTTTTGGGCAATCTGGAGACCAATGTCCTTTTTCTTGACAATAATAACAGGTATTTTGACTTTTGTCTTTTCTAGCCCCGGTTTTTGTTCTTTTTTGACGGTCTGGACACTCTGAAGACCAATGCCCTTTCTTCTGACAGATATAGCAAGTATCTTGACTTTTATCTCGAAAGGAAGGAGAGTAGTCCGTCGGCTGGTCTGAAGAGAATTTTCTAATGACCCCTCGCAAAGCTCTGATGAAACGTTCCATCTGGGTAGTCTCTTCCATCGTTGTGCTCGGTTTGAGAGTGAAATGAATAGTGAAAGGACAAGACACACACCCTATTTATATACGCTGGTTTGTCATGACTATAAATTAGTCTATGGTGTTTAAACTTGAGTCATTTGACGTTTTGCACTCAAGATGAAACGATCCTATTCATTCGAGAAGAAAGAAGAAGAAGAAAGTAAGAGGCAGAAACGTGATCTATCGCCTCGTACCAGAGCTGAAGTCTTGGCACAAATTCATGCCAGTGATTTTGAAGAGGACATGAGTGAACCAGAATCCGAACCCTCTAAACAAAGTTCACCACCCTTAGTTAACCCTGAAAAGTACTATTCCATTCGAGAGACGGAAAAGCGCTCCTCTAGAAAATTTAGAACCACGGCTTACACCTACACAGTGAAGTTTAAAGATTTCAAGTCCGACGTACCATTGGAGAAAGCAGAAGGGTTTATCACCGAGATGTGGGATTCTTTGCTCACCGCACTCAAGCGACAATGTCAACCCAAAGAAGACGATCGCTTGACACTATCCATAGATCACGACAGCTTGAAATCCCCTGTTTGGATCGAGTTTAGCAGACCCGCAGAACTAACCCCTTCCAAAGTCATGGACAAGATTCAACACGTACAACAATCTAATGACCAGTTTGACATCACCGATGGTAAAGCCACACTGAAAATGGCCCACGTCTCTCCTCCTCAAGGGACCGGACAACGCAATAAGGTGTTATTGGTGAACGACCTTCGCAACACCAAAAAGAGTCTCGTCCAAATTCACAATTCTCAAGACCAGATGTGCTTAGCCCGAGCCATCGTGGTGGGACGAACCTATGCCAACAAGAACGACACGGCAGAATGGAAAAGAACCTGGAAAACTATTCAACAATCGGACCGAGCCAAACAACGAATCGAAGCAGAACTCCTGTTACAACAAGCCGGCCTGTCCAAAGACACACCCTGTGGCATTCCTGAAATGCAAAAATTGCAAGATGTTCTAGCTCCACGCTACACCTTGAAAGTGCACCCTCAAGAAGTGCGTGGGCCTCTGTTGTTTCGAGGGAAAGACTTTAAGGACGGAAAATACATTCATGTCTATTATCACGATGACCATTTCGATACCATTACCACTATCACTGGATTCCTGGGATACAGTTATTACTGTGAGAAATGTGACTATGGCTATAACAATCGAGAGCAACACAAACATTGCGGATGGAAATGCCCAGGATGTTTGGCCTCTCCACCCTGTCTGAGCGAAGGACAAGAAAGAGTACATTGTCCTGCTTGTCTGCGCACGTTTGTCAGCCCTGCCTGTTACCAACAACATCTGAAGACGCAAGGTTCACAGCAGAAATGTGCTTGTCAACTGCTGGGACTGTGCCCTACGTGTCGACAAGGCCTACGTACCAATAATGCCAAGGCACACGTATGTTCAGGAAAGAAAAAATGTCACATTTGTCACCACATCGTGGACTTGAAACACGAATGCTACGTGCAAAAATACCAACCCCCACCAGAGAAAGAGGACGGTCACAAGAAGAAAGGCAATTTCATCTTTTTCGATTTCGAATGCATGCAAGAGACTGGCATTCACATTCCTAATTTCTGCGTGGCTCATCGAGCGTGCGAGAAGTGCATTCAAGAACCTATCTTCAGTCATTGCCCTCACTGCAGCAAGATTCCCGGAGGGCGTGAAAAAATCTTTCGAGGACCGAACACGTTAGCCGATTTTGCCCAATGGGTCTTAGATCCCATCGACAAGACGTGGAGCCAAGAGGACATCGAACGTTACGGAGATTGTCATCGTCATGCCACAGTGATGGCTCACAACTTCTCCGGATACGATGGACAGTTTCTTCTCAGATACTATACGGAACAAGGCACCGAACGTCCTAAAGTCACTTTGAACGGAGCCAAAATCATTTTCATGCAAGTGGGACAAGTGCAGTTTAAAGATTCGATGAGCTATTTGGCCATGCCTTTGAGTCGAATGCCTAAAACGTTTGGAATGACAGAAATGGCTAAAGGGTACTTTCCACACTTTTTCAATACGGAAGCCAATCAACACGCCGTTCTACCCCATTTACCTGAGGCTCACTATTACGACCCCGACAACATGCGTACCGAACAACGAGAAGCTTTCTACGCTTGGTACCAGACTCACGCCTCCGACCCTTTCGACTTTCAGGAAGAAATGCTAAAGTATTGTCGTTCTGACGTGGACATTTTACGGCGTTGCTGTGGAAAATTTCGAGAACTGTTCATGGAACACGGAGGGGTCGATCCTTTGAAAGAAGCTTGCACCATTGCCAAAGCGTGTTCTTTAGTGTATCGACAACGATTCATGCCTGAAAACACCGTGGCTGTCATCAGTCCTCAAACGACCCACTATGTCAAACGTCAATACTCGGTCAAAGCCCTACGTTGGTTACATTACTTGTGCGACAAGGAAGACAAATGGATTCAGCATGCCCGCAACGGAGGAGGCGAAAAGACCATCGGAACGTATTCGATCGATGGCTGGGACTTAGAAAACCCCATGATCGTGTACGAGTTTAACGGTTGCTTATTTCACGGATGTCCCGTCTCTTACCCTGATCGTAGCACTAAAAATCAGTTTTTACAACGAACCATGGAAGACTTGTACCAGGACACTTGTCAGCGACGCCTAAAGTTAGAACAGCAAGGATACCAAGTGGTGGAAATGTGGGAACACGAGTACGATCACCGTATGAAAACCGATCCCGAGTTTAAACGTGCCGTGGAAAGTTACAAGCTGATGGACCCCCTAAACCCGAGGGATAGTTTGTACGGAGGAAGGACCAATGCCACCTGTTTGCTGTACCAAGCCGACGAAGAGAAAGGAGAAGAAATCAAATACTTGGACGTGTGTTCGTTGTATCCTTACGTGTGCAAATATTGTCCCTTTCCTGCAGGGCACCCACAATTGTTCACGGAACACATGGACCTGAAAAACATTCGACAATACGAAGGCTTGATCAAGTGTAAAGTTTTGCCTCCCACGAACCTATACCATCCCGTCTTACCTCACCACTGTCAAGGCAAACTGATGTTTCCATTGTGCCGTACTTGTGCCGAAACGTGCAACCAAGACCAACCTTGTCAGCACACCCAGGAAGAACGGGCCTTGACGGGAACCTGGGTCAGCGTAGAATTGTTCAAAGCTCTGGACATGGGATACCAACTGTTAGAAGTGTACGAAATTTGCCACTTTCCCAAGACACAACAATACCACAAGGGTGACCCCAGTCAGAAAGGCATTTTCGCCGACTACGTGGATGCCTTTTTGAAACTGAAGCAAGAAGCCAGTGGCTATCCTTCCTGGTGTCACACTTCCGAAGACGAAAAGACATTCAAAGAGAAATACTATGAACAAGAAGGCATCTCTTTAGACCACATCGAGAAAAACGAAGGCAGGCGGTCGTTTGCCAAAGTGATGTTAAATTGCTTGTGGGGTAAAATGGCACAACGACCGTGTTTACCCAAGACGGAATATTTGACAGAACCTTCCCGCTACTTTCAGATGATTCACGACAAAACCAAATACATGAAACACGTGGACGTCGTTCGCGAGGATTTGATCTTGGTCAATTACGAAGAAGATCTGGACTTTGTACAAGACGACCCCTTTGGAAATGTCATCATTGCGGCTTACGTGACAGCTCATGCTCGCTTAAAATTGTACGAAGCTTTAGAACTGTTAGGGGAACGTGTCCTGTACTTTGACACGGACAGTTGCATTTACATCCATCACCCGAGTCAACAGCACCCTGACATCGAAGGAGACCGTTTAGGAGCCTGGACAGACGAACATCCCGACGACAAGATTCTAAGTTTCGTCAGTGGTGGTCCCAAAAATTACGGCTACGAATACCGGGACCCACAAGGAGAATTGCACACGACGTGTAAAGTGAAAGGATTGACTCTGAATTATCGTACCAGTCGTGTGGTGAACTTTGGGGTATTGAAAGAAGCCTTGCAATCAGGAGAGGATGGAAACTTTAAAGTGACCACTTATCAACCGAACAAAATTGTACGTTTACCCACTCACCACATCGTCAGTCGACCCTTGGAAAAAGTCTATCAAATCGTGTATCAGAAGCGAGTGCGACTTCCCAATCATTTCACCTTACCGTATGGACACATCGGTATTGGTCTGTATATAAAAAGGAACCCTAGGCAAGATCGATAGTTCATTGTGACTACCAAGACCGAGCGAACAAGATGAATACTTTCAGAGAGACACAAACCAAGTTTAGACAGGCACAATTCAAGTGTGGGGCTTCTGAAGTGGAATGCGATTGTGAGCCTTGCGACTTTTCAACCTGTGTTAGTGACGGTGCCAGAAGAACCCGTCACCCAGGACGGGACTGTCGTGGACAGGCCTGAAAGACCCTTTCGGGAGGACACTTGTGTGACCTTACCCCCTACTATAGAACTGGTTAGAACATTACCCAAAACATGTTGTACAGACACTTGTGTTTATTCCACGTTAATGGTTATCATGTGCCTTTTATACTTATACTTAAGCCTTTGGCTTTTATGTATTTTTGTAATCGTATTCGTGTTTGAAACATTCAATAAACGTGTTCTGAAAAAAAGTATATAAACTCTTGTCTTGTTTGTTTTCGTGTCACAAGTGACATTTCTCACACTATGGCTACCTCTGCTGTCTCTACTCCCTCTTCCTCCACTGTCAAAGTCATCGACGAACACTTAGATCGTGCCAGTTGGGAGGCTTTGTATCTTCGCCATCCCTTTAACATGCTCATTGCTGGACCTAGCGGTTCAGGCAAAACCGAATTCGTCAAACGTTTGATCGAACATAAACATCATTTTATCGATCGACCACCTCAGCGGATCGTGTGGTGTTACAAAGAGTGGCAATCGGCGTTAATAGATGCATCATATTTGCAAAGGTGGTACAGGTGTTAATACATGTATCATATTTACAAAGATGGTAGAGGGGTTAATACATGCATCATATTTGCAAAGATGGTACAGGTGTTAATACATGTATCATATTTACAAAGATGGTACAGGGGTTAATACATGCATCATATTTGCAAAGATGGTACAGGGGTTAATAAATGCATCATATTTACAAAGATGGTACAGGTGTTAATACATGCATCATATTTACAAAGATGGTACAGGGGTTAATACATGTATCATATTTACAATGATGGTACAGGGGTTAATAGATGCATCATATTTGCAAAGATGGTACAGGGGTTAATAAATGCATCATATTTACAAAGATGGTACAGGTGTTAATACATGCATCATATTTGCAAAGATGGTACAGGTGTTAATACATGCATCATATTTACAAAGATGGTACAGGGGTTAATACATGGATCATATTTACAATGATGGTACAGGGGTTAATAGATGCATCATATTTGCAAAGATGGTACAGGGGTTAATAAATGCATCATATTTACAAAGATGGTACAGGTGTTAATACATGCATCATATTTGCAAAGATGGTACAGGTGTTAATACATGCATCATATTTACAAAGATGGTACAGGGGTTAATAGATGCATCATATTTGCAAAGATGGTACAGGGGTTAATAAATGCATCATATTTGCAAAGATGGTACAGGGGTTAATAAATGCATCATATTTGCAAAGATGGTACAGGGGTTAATAAATGCATCATATTTGCAAAGATGGTACAGGGGTTAATAAATGCATCATATTTGCAAAGATGGTACAGGGGTTAATAAATGCATCATATTTACAAAGATGGTACAGGGGTTAATACGTGCATCATATTTACAAAGATGGTACAGGGGTTAATAGATGCATCATATTTGCAAAGATGGTACAGGGGTTAATAGATGCATCATATTTACAAAGATGGTACAGGGGTTAATAGATGCATCATATTTGCAAAGATGGTACAGGGGTTAATAGATGCATCATATTTGCAAAGATGGTACAGGGGTTAATAGATGCATCATATTTGCAAAGATGGTACAGGGGTTAATAGATGCATCATATTTGCAAAGGTGGTACAGGGGTTAATACATGCATCATATTTGCAAAGGTGGTACAGGGGTTAATACATGCATCATATTTGCAAAGATTGTACAGGGGTTAATAGATGCATCATATTTGCAAAGATGGTACAGGTGTTGATAAATGCATCATATTTACAAAGATGGTACAGGTGTTAATACATGCATCATATTTACAAAGATGGTACAGGGGTTAATAGATGCATCATATTTACAAAGATGGTACAGGGGTTAATAGATGCATCATATTTGCAAAGATGGTACAGGGGTTAATAGATGCATCATATTTACAAAGATGGTACAGGGGTTGATACATGCATCATATTTGTAAATATGGTACAGGGGTTAATATATGCATCATATTTGCAAAGATGGTACAGGGGTTAATACATGTATCATATTTACAAAGATGGTACAGGGGTTAATACATAGCTGCCTAAGTGTATAGATCATTTTCAAATTTGAAAAATATATTATCTCATTTAAGTCAATGTAT
This sequence comes from Sinohyriopsis cumingii, assembly GCA_028554795.2. Lineage (NCBI taxonomy): Eukaryota > Metazoa > Mollusca > Bivalvia > Unionida > Unionidae > Sinohyriopsis > Sinohyriopsis cumingii. The sequence continues at coordinate 1,674,448 of CM068829.1, read as the reverse complement.
GTTCTTGTAGGTATTATGAGGTATCTGATCATGCGCTCTGCCAATTTTCACAAAAAGCGCCATGAGTTTCGCCGATCAGCAGATCATATTGAATTAGGGGAGAACCCATATGGCGATCTTTGGAATTGGAACCCGGCGTCAAGAGTCCCGATTATTATCATGGAAGTGGTGTATAAAATGAATGGATTGTGCAGGAAATCTGTTTTATGTCCTGATTAATCGTTGTATAATTATAAACTTCCACGTCATTTAGACAAACTTATAACTAACTTTAAATTTTATAAAATTATCCAACCATCCACTCCTCGGCCGCGCGCGCGGTGAACGCTCATTTTTTCTAGGTTGTTAATATTGAGTATTTTGCAATGTGATCCTTTTATCATGCTATTGTCTGTTCGATATCAATGTGGTGACAATATAACTACCAAAATATAACATCAAATAATATGTAAGCCTAATTTTCACTACGATCGTAAACTAAGGAACAGATCTAGGAAAGAGCAAAAACCAAAACGTTTTGTAAAATTAAGCAAATAAGTCATTTCCCTAAAATACAGTGTGAAAAAATAGCTTACAGTGTCATGAATGCAATCCTATATAGTCCTAACAGTTCTATCACAAGTCCAAAAGTATAGAGTATTCAAAATGAGTTCCAGTGCTATTCTGAATGAAGTGCAATATATTGTGCTAATGTACCAATTTAGCCTGAATAACTTGGTGTGCTAACAAAACAATCTTGATCTATGACAATGATATGATCCAAAATGTCTTTAAATGAATTCACAGGAATCCACAATAGATACTTAATCTAAAGCTTACGAGCAGCTTGCAATTCCAGTGAAAAATTAAAACAGATTCTCACAAATAATAACTGAACACAAAAAGCTTGGTTCTACTTCCGATGTCAGGCTAGGAGTAACTAATTCCCATCCTATTAAAAACTAAGACGTAGTTTCAGAACCAGAACGAGGGATGAATAATCGTCTCCGGAAGATTCTGGTTCTTAACAAGGTCAGATCCTTTAGCAACTAACCAATCATAAACTAGGTCACCTGGTTTTCGTCAACAAGATTGTTTTTCTATAGCTTCCACGGTAAAACCGGCACAATAACGTGATTAGCAAACGAGATGACCTCATCTTAAAGTACAAACTCCCATCTTCAAGCAACGTTATGTGCTCTGAAATGACTCGTACAATCTATATGATCATGAAAGTAGATACACATAATATAGATATACATAATACCGATCAAAAAGAAACATATTCATATATACGAATAACGCGTTACTTTTATTACAGTATATCCTTGCAACAAATACAACTTTATAAGGCTTAATATTTGTGTCAAAATTATTGAAACGCATTACTTATCTCCCAATATGTTTTACCACACGTGTGACGTGAAGGGCCACTCATACAGCACCAGCGTTTCAAACAATAGCACGTAGTTAAACTTGCGTTTATATTACGTTTTTTTTTTTATAAAAAAACCCAAATAATTTTGTAAACAATCGACACGGGCGGGCATCAGTACCGTAATATTTCATTATCATTTCTAAGAGGTATTCTTAAAAGGGATGAGCTGGAGAAGATACATAAATTAAATGATGTCACACATACATGTACAGAGAGAGAGAGAGAGAGAGAGAGAGAGAGAGAGATTTCGGTCCACAACGCGTACGTGCAAAGTTTTGAAGATTATCATAAAACATACTCAGGTCTCCTTGAGTAAACAACGTATATATGTAAATAGGTTGATCGTCTGTCATAAATAAAATTGGTAATAAAATTTGAAGGCGTGATATCAAAATAGGATCTTAACCATTAAGATCAAAAGAGCTTATTATGTGTATGATTGCACATGTTAAAAAGGGACACTATGCATTTGTAAATTGTTTGTGCATCTTTGTGTACTTAATTATTGGCATTCCCTCTGAATTTCATTAAATCAACATCTCTATCAGCTAGGTGGTTACATTACATTAGTATGTTTCGAATATAGGTGGTTACATTACATTAGTATGTTTAGAATATAGGTGGTTACATTACATTGGTATGTTTAGAATATAGGTGGTTATATTACATTGGTATGTTTCGAATATAGGTGGTTACATTGCATTGGTATGTTTCGAATAAAGGTGGTTATATTAAATAATCTTGTCTCTTATCTACGTGGTTGCATTAGATCATTTTATCTCTAATATGGGTGGATGTATTAGAGCAGCATGTCTCTCATCTAGGCGGTTACGTTAGATCAGCCTTTCTATAATTTATGTGGTTACGTTAGATCATCAGTCTGTCTCTTCTAGATAGTTGCATTAGATCAGCCTTCTTTCATTTAGGTGGTTACATTATGTCAACCTGTCTCTAATCTCTGTGGCTACATTCGATTAGTCTGTCTCTAATATAGGTGGTTACATTAAATCTGCCGATCTCTAATTTAGTTGGTTACATTATACCAGCCTGTCTCAAATATAAGTGAATACGTTAGATCAGGCTGTCTCTAAATATAGGTGGTTATATTATATCAGCCGGTCTCTAATATAGGTGGCTACATTAAGTCAGCTTTCTGTGTTTAGTCTAGATGGCCACATTAGATCAGCCCGTCTCTAATTAAGGTGGGTATATTAAATCAGCTGTCTGTCTCTCATCTAGATGGTTACATTCGATCAGCCTGTCTCTAATTAAGGTGGGTATATTAAATCAGCTGTCTGTCTCTCATCGAGATGGTTACATTCGATCAGCCTGTCTCTAATTAAGGTGGATATATTAGATCAGCTGTCTCTCATCGAGATGGTTACATTCGATCAGCCTGTCTCTAACTGAGGTGGGTATGTTAGATCAGCTGTCTGTCTCTCATCTAGATGGATATATTAGATCAGCATACATCGTATCTACAATAACATTCTTGTGCATTCAGTTAATTACACGGAGTTTAGAATGTAGCTGTCGAAAAGGAGCAAATTTAATTTCCTTCGAAACCAAGGGGAAACGATCATCTGAAAGATAAAATTACTACACAACACCGTATCTGTTTATCTGTCTGGCTGTTGTGTTCACGGTGAATTCTATGTATGTAGACCTTTCATTTTCACCTTGACATTAAAGGCGGGGGGGGGGGGACCTGATGTCTGTGTGGTCTAAGGCGCTCGTCTGTACAGTTCACTGAAATTTCACCTATGTCTGGGTAGGTTCTAGTCTCGGACTCGGCCAAAGCGGGGATGTGAGAAAGCTTGTTAGTAACACTCTGTGAGGCGGTGGTTGTTCACGTGTTTTTTTTTTTTTGGTTGTTTTTTTTTTTGGGGTGGGTGGGTTCGGTTCTGCTTCCATCAGATAAACTGACCGCGATGTATCTCGTTCTTTCAGTCTACTGTTCTACGTGGATATTATCGCTGTTTACTTTTTTAAGATGTTACTCGGCCGCAAACCCGCACTCTTAGCTACATGTACAGACGTTGTTGTCATGCAAAATCGATAAGATATTATCGTTTGCAAACACGATCATGTATTTATATTCATGTATTCATATACGTATCATGTAATTGGCAGCCCATGTATTCAAAGCATCAAATGTTCCTAATTAGACCCAAGATAAAATCAATTATCGATAACAAGATATTCAAACCACAATGCTCGCTCCTTGAATCCCAGTTGGGGTTAGAATTCATAGATCCTACATTTACCTCTACACCATCCATGCTGACGGTTTTTTTTTCCCTCTCGTTACCATGGTGATTGGAACCATTTTAATATCCCGATAATCATTTTGGTAATGTCAAGTATGTATTCAAATGTTCATTATTCATTCCTCTGCAGTGCAGAAAAAACTTTGTTTTGTTCCTATAATTTTCGAACATTTTGTCAAGGTCTATTATTGAGTATTCACCCATACTTAACAGGAGAAACGTTTTATTTTATATTTATAATTTCACCTGATTGCACATAAAAATATAAATCAATCAATTAATCTTCTTCTTTCTGTTCTTTCTGTCTTCATTTTCTTACTGTCTGTCTTTCTTTCCTTCCTTTCGCCGTTCTCTCTCTTTCATGAAAAACATAATATGGTCAATGTTATTGAATAATTCTAACTTTAAATCGCTATTTTTCAAATTACAGGCCTATTTGCCAACTTACATGGCTATCTGTCAAAGATTCTAACGACTACTTGATAAAGATACTAGTAATTACTAATTTACATCTATAGTATATATGCATAGATATCCCCAGCGACACAGTACTAGAAACTGGCAGAGTGGTCATGTTAACATCCTGGTGTGTTTATATCACAATATACAAAAGGAAGCAACAACTTAAGCAGGAAGAAATGTAAACGATGAAGTCCGATTACTCCGAAACAAGAATGTGCCCTGGCATACCGTTGTTAGGGACTAGCACGATTCTAGCTACTATTGACATGCCATTGTTTTGAGACCAGTAAGAATCAAGTTACAACTGCGTCTAATGTAAATACATTGGTACATTCTGCTGACATGGAGAAATAAATTGGATCATGTGAAATAATGTGGGTCTACATGAGGTTGGGATAAAATCAACATATTCTACTAGTAGTACTGCTGTTACTTATATTACTGCTATTACTATTATTATTGCTACATCTGCCGTTACTACAACTAACACCGCGTCTAATGCTTCTTCTGCTACTTCTTCTTCATCAAGGAGGTCCTATTGTTCAATTATGGGATTCCCTGTAGTATAACATCAAGGAGGTCCTATTGTTCAATTAAGAGATTCCCTGTAGTATAACATCAAGGAGGTCCTATTGTTCAATGATGGGATTCCCTGTAGTATAACATCAAGGAGGTCCTATTGTTCAGTTATGGGATTCCCTGTAATATAACATAAGGGAGGTCCTATTGTTCAATGACGAGATTCCCTGTAGTATAACATCAAGGAGGTCCTATTGTTCAATGATGGGATTCCTTGTAGTATAACATCAAGGAGGTCCTATTGTTCAATGATGGAATTCCCTGTAGTATAACATCAAGGAGGTCCTATTGTTCAATTATGAGATCCCTGTAGTATAACATCAAGGACGTCCTATTGTTCAATGATGGGATTCCCTGTAGTATAACATCAAGGAGGTCTATTGTTCAATTAAGAGATTCCCTGTAGTATAACATCAAGGAGGTCCTATTGTTCAATGATGAGATTCCCTGTAGTATAAAATCAAGGAGGTCCTATTGTTCAATTATGGGATTCCCTGTAATATAACATCAGGGAGGTCCTATTGTTCAATGACGAAATTCCCTGTAGTATAACATCAAGGAGGTCCTATTGTTCAATGATGGGATTCCTTGTAGTATAACATCAAGGAGGTCCTATTGTTCAATGATGGAATTCCCTGTAGTATAACATCAAGGAGGTCCTATTGTTCAATGATGAGATTCCCTGTAGCATAACATCAAGGAGGTCCTATTGTTCAATTATGGGATTCCCTGTAGTATAACATCAGGGAGGTACTATTGTTCAATGATGGGATTCCCTGTAGTATAACATCAAGGAGGTCCTATTGTTCAATGATGGGATTCCCTGTAGTATAACATCAAGGAGGTCCTATTTCTCAATTATGGGATTCTCTGTAGTATAACATCAAGGAGGTCCAATTGTTCAATTATGAGATCCCTGTAGTATAACATCAAGGATGTCCTATTGTTCAATTATGGGACTCCCTGTAGTATAACATCAAGGAGGTCTATTGTTCAATTATGAGATTCCCTGTAGTATAACATCAAGGAGGTCCTATTGTTCAGTGATGGGATTCCCTGTAGTATAACATCAAGGAGGTCATATTTTTCAATTATGGGATTCCCTGTAGTATAACATCAAGGAGGTCCAATTGTTCAATTATGAGATCCCTGTAGTATAACATCAAGGAGGTCCTATTGTTCAATTATGAGATTCCCTGTAGTATAACATCAAGGAGGTCCTATTGTTCAATGATGGGATTCCCTGTAGTATAACATCAAGGAGGTCATATTTTTAAATTATGGGATTCCTTGTAGTATAACATCAAGGAGGTCCAATTGTTCAGTTATGAGATCCCTGTAGTATAACATCAAGGAGGTCCTATTGTTCAAATATGGGATTCCCTGCAGTATAACATCAAGGAGGTCTTATTGTTCAGTTATGGGATTCCCTATAGTATAACATCAAGGAGGTCCAATTGTTCAATTATGAGATTCCCTGTAGTATAACATCAAGGAGGTCCAATTGTTCAATATGAGATTCCCTGTAGTATAACATCAAGGAGGTCCTATTGTTCAATTATGAGATTCCCTGTAGTATAACATCAAGGAGGTCCAATTGTTCAATTATGAAATTCCCTGTAGTATAACATCAAGGAGGTCCAATTGTTCAATTATGAGATTCCCTGTAGTATAACATCAAGGAGGTCCTATTGTTTAATTATGGGATTCCCTGTAATATAACATCAAGGAGGTCCAATTGTTCAATTATGAGATTCCCTGTAGTATAACATCAAGGAGGTCCTATTGTTCAATTAAGAGATTCCCTGTTGTATAACATCAAGGAGGTCCAATTGTTTAATAATGGGATTCCCTGTAGTATAAGTAACTCAACAAGGATCATGATATTATTCCTGTAATTTTATATTACACAGCTATGTATCTAACAGTCAAGGAATGCGCTCCTAATTTCTACATCTAAACTGGTCGTAGACTCTGATCTTCTCTAACTCTACTGTCCCCAGTTTAAGCGGCCTTCTCCTATTAGATCATACCTCCATTAGCGTTATTATTAGCGTGGGTCTGGGGCACCATGGAAACTTTCACCAATATTTCAGATATTAATATTGTTCCTGCTAATAATATTACTACTATTGCTGCTATTGATACTGTGTATGTGTGATTTAGGTTTTTAACATAGCTTTTTTTAAAAATCACTCAATCGCTACGATGTCTGCAGTGTAGCAGTTTATAGTGATGTCCATGACTGAGGCATCGTGCCGCAGACATGTATCACGATGTCCTATCCAGTCACATTATCCTGACACCAGGCCGACCAGTCCTAACACTAACCCCTTAATGTTGAGCGCCTAGCGAGGCAGCTGTTAGTACCATATTCGTAAGCCTTTGGTATGACTCGGCCGGAGTTCAAACTCGATACCTCTCGTATCCGAGGCGGCCGCTCTAATCACAAGGCCACCAGAGCGGTTCTGCTGTTGATACTACTACCACTACTACTACTAAACACAATTAACATTACTACGTCTTATGACTCTATTGTTACTACTGCTGTTAATAATACCTCAAAATACTACTAATATTACCACGTCTACTGACACTATTTATATTTACTGCTAATACTAGTCACATTACTACTTTTGCTGCACTTCTATTGCCACGACCTTTACTGCTATAGCTACTACTTCTACTGCTATTGTTAATATTTCTATTGCTATTGTTAATACTTCTATTGCTATTGGTACTACTTCTACTGTTTTTGCTACGACGTCTGCTGCTATTGTTACTAATTATACTGTTATTGTTATTACTTATACTGCTATTGTTACCACTTCTGCTGCTTTTGCTACGTCTGCTGCTATTTTTACTAATTATAATGTTATTGTTATTACTTATACTGCTATTGTTATTAATTATACTGTTATTGTTATTACTTATACTGCTATTGTTACCACTTCTGCTGCTTTTGCTACGTCTGCTGCTATTTTTACTAATTATAATGTTATTGTTATTACTTATACTGCTATTGATACTACTTCTACTGTTATTGATATTACTTCTACTGCTACTGCTACTTATGCTGTTATCTCTGTTGCTGCTGATTTTACTATTACTAATACCACTGCTGTTACTACTGCTGCTGCCGCAGCAACCGCATCTACCACTCTATACTTCGACGAGGTGTTTCTCGTAAATTCAGATTTTATTCAGAACACCTTTAAAGGAGATTTCATATATATTTCGCCATGCATTCAATATTACACTGGATGAAATAAACGTGTAATTGTAGAGTTCGCAATGCATTCAATATTGCAATGTAACGTAATGAAATAAACTTGTTATGGCAGAGTTCGCCATGCATTCAATATTGCAATGTAACGGTATGAAATAAACTTGCAATTGTAGAGTTCGCAATGCATTCAATACTACATTATAAAGGGGTGGAATTAACTTGTATTAATGGAGGTACGTGCAGTTGAGTCGCAAATGCGACAGTTCTGTTGCAGCTGCATCCTTTGTTATTACTGATGCAGCTGTTGTACTGCTTCTACATCCTCTACCGCCACTTTTGTAATTACGACTACACTACATTTACCGTACTCAACCGCTATTATTATTATTATTATAACAGCAACAACATCTACTACATCTACTATTGAAATGGCAACAATAGCTATCATTGTAATTTTATGAAAAGTATAATGGATAACACTAGACGATATTCCTGCCTGGCAATCAATTTACATTGGTGTAGTGAATGTAGCCATATTGGACATGCAGACGTCTATAGTGTTGTAGCCAGTGTAGCAATATTGGCCATGCAGACGTCTATAATGGTGTAACCAGTGTAGCAATATTGGCCATGCAGACGTCTATAGTGTTGTAGCCAGTGTAGCAATATTGGCCATGCAGACGTCTATAATGGTGTAACCATCGTGCAAACATACACAAAATACAGCTGAGACATAACGTCTGTAAATTTTCTGTGTTTAAGATTCTCTTGGCCAAATACCAGTATTATCTTTAACCCGCTCCTCTGAGTTTATGAATTTGATACTATTCGTGACTATGCCTCATTTCCCTCCACGTACTTAACTTCCCGCTGTGAACGGTATGATACGTATATACATAAATAAATGTGTTCGAAAGCGCTGTACATAAATGTAATGGTAAATATAAAAGTGTGTAATAAACTGATTACTCAAGCTCGATTTCCCTTTAACTAATCTACTGTGATGGGAATTCATCTCCCTTTTAAGAGCGGATAATAAATATTCAGCCAAACAATACTGTATCTTGTTGAGCCCGTTGAAATGCTTGACAATGAATTCAAATGTATTGCGGTGTACTATGGTATCGCGGGTCTTAAAGATAGCGATCACCTAATAAGGAAATTAAAAACACTGACCTTCAAGATATACAGTATTTATTTCATGTTCTTTGCTCTACATTAAAGTGCATTTAATTTCCAGTTTAAATACGTTAATTGTGGGAAATGATCGATCAACAGACGCCACAGAGATTCCAGGTTATGCAAGGGATGTTAATCTGATACATGTCGTAATGTTAGGATCTTGATGTAGATGTTGTACAAATTGTAAATCAACTTGAAAATCGAAGGCTACTTCAATGGCTCCCATTCTGTCCCCCCACCCTCCATCAACAGATTCTCATCTGAGCGAATTAAACAATATGTAGGCAAGCACTTGTGACGGAGGGTGGGGGTGGCGCCAGGGTTTCGGTGAGAACGGGCACTCCAACATGGACATGAAAGTACACGTCGACCACAGACTGCTTAAAAAAAAAAAACAGGTTTTACAACAAAAAGTAATAAATCGTGTACAACAATGATTTTAAGCCAACACCTGTCAATTTGCGAAAGCTACCAGAAACCAACAACATAAACTTCCTTCATATTTTGACTCTTATTTGCTACCACAGAATCGATTTCTTGACAAATATTCTAGTACATTATCAGAATGGTTAACCGATTCGTTACAGTGATATCGATGCTATTTCATAGATTTTATTTGAGAACATGGGGTACGGCAGTTTTGAAAAAGTGACATTATTTTTTAAAATAGTGTATTAGCCAGCGGTTGAGATATTTACTGAAATAGATAGGTGGCGCTGTGCAGAAAATTACCCATAACCTCGAATACCGCGATACGAAAGAACCCGCGATATCGTAGGAAGCTACAACAGACAAATAAACGACACTTGACTAATCGTAAGAGACCTTTATAGATGAGAATTGATGGCGCAAAGAAAATAATTGGTTTTTGTGTTTTTTGTTTAAAATTGCAAAACGTCTACCAGTAAAAAGGAAATTTTAGGACAGATAACAATACTAGTTGAACGAATAGTAAGTTTCAAAGAATGCGCGCGCACGCACACACACACACACACACACACACACACACACACACGGGTCAGTAGGTCGCATCCTCGACTTAATTATGGCTTATATAAGACATATACAGATTGTACACAATAGTAAAGATAAGCTATCCACAGGAGTAAATACACCATGAACAGTGGCTAGAGTTCATTACATCTCTCTCTCTCTCTCTCTCTCTCTCTCTCTCTCTCTCTCTCTCTCTCTCGGGGGCCCCAAGTGGCCGAGTGGTTTAAAGCGCTCACCGTTCCGGATCGCTGCCATCTCACCACTGTCTACGTGGGTTGGATTCTCAGGCTCGGCTTACTTGGGTACTTGAGAAAGATTGCCAGTAGCTTCTCGTGGATCGGTGGTTCTTCCGGGGTTTTCCAGGGTTCTTCCTCCACCAGTTATACTGGCCGCCATATATAGCCTATCATGTGCTGAAAAATGGCGTTAAACCCTATAACAACAACTCTGTGTGTGTGTGCTTTCGAAGATATTTGTTTTGTGGTTCTTTTTCCCCGTCTATTTGCCACCGCTGATGATACAGACATCCACCATTGATAAGTGTTACATTTAAAAGTAAAATGTAACTTTTATCTGATTCAACTAAACAATTGTTTTTGGTGTTTTATTAGCATTATTGTTTTTCTCAGTCAAGATCACAGTCCATCAAATGCGTGTTTATAGTTGCAATGCGTCTTGATTTGTGTTGTCTTTATTGGGGTGTGGGAACGGTTGATATTATAGTATCATATTCTTTGGCTTGTCCAGACATTCGCCCAAAGTATGAGACACGATAGGTAATATAAATATATGAAGAGTTCCCCATTCTTCTGTAATATTTAATCCCTAATACTGAGTACGCGCGTGAAAAGCGTTGGTCTTGAGATCTAAGACTTTGTTTTCAGGCATCAGTGAAAATGCAATTTAACTGAAACGTTACAAATGCAAGTATGTTATTCCTTTCTTCCTTGATACGCATTATCGCTTGACCTAAAACATAATAGAATGTGAAGATTTCCAACGGAAACACCCAGTCTAACTGTGAACATGACCAACATTGTACTCTTGCTAAGTAGACAAGTTGTTTACAATCATGGACAAAAGTTAACATTGTTTATTCTCTCACGTGCCTCTAGGTAAGCGTAACAGCATTCCACTAAAAGAAGGTCAGTTTGACCTATATTTCGTGCTTCTGTTACTTTATTTTAATTTTGCTTATAAGTAAGTATCTGGAGTACTTTTGACAGCGGGTTTAAATAACCTCGTGTGTCTTGGTTGAGGTGTATTACTGGACAAAAAATGTCTTAGAACGGAACGTACAATGTTTTACTTGAAGACAAAAGGGGAGAAGTCACACATTTGGTATCGTGCAGTTGACATGCACAACCGAGTGTGATATTATATTATATCCTTGCGCACAACATGAGACATGCCTTCATAATTATGTGGGATGCACAATATTGGTAGGTGCTGACTTGCGTGGCTAGAAAATAAAAATGGCGGATATGGAAGTACAACGTTTTGTGACGCCACGTGAAAACAACGGATAGGCCAGGTTGTTCTATGAAGACAAATTTTTGTCCATCAAAACAGGTTTACATCTTAATAAATCAGGACTGTTTCATAAAAACACAAATTATGTCTAAATAAAACTAATTTTTTTCTATTCTGCATTCTATGATCAGATTTTAATACAGTATCATATATTTATTTCTATTACTATATTTTATTACAGTATACGTATGCTACAAGTTGATATCGTATAACCGTCATCTAAAATCTATTGTACATGAGTCGAATGCATAATACATTTTAAATGGATAGGGATTGAAATCCATTAGTTTCTACGTTGATTTATCGCATTGCACAAATGCATTACGTCCATAATTGATATTCTTGTTGGATGTAACTCCAATATATGTCTGTGGAAAAATGTTTACATGTCCAAAACTGACACAAAGTCAATACCCTGTACGCCTGTAACTGACGCAAAAGCCAATACCTTGTACACACATATATATATATATATATATATATATATATATATATATATATATATATATATATATATATATATATATATATATATATATATATATATATATATTTTAGTTTTTTCACCAATTTTATATATATATATATATATATATATATATATATATATATATATATATATATATATATATATATATATATATATATACATACATACATACATATATATACATATACATATATATATACATATATACATATATATATACATATAGCAGCAGAGGGGGCGAATCGGACATTTTGTCCAATCGTTATTTTGCTTAATTATTACTTCTGCACTCAGCGGATCCGGTGTAATCAGCGCTGGTAAAAAAAAAACGACGTCGGTCCATCTTACACGATGGTGACGTCATTTGGTTTAATTAACACCTTCTGCGCGCCTATCCCCAGCGTCGTCAGCGTCCGGTAAGCACATCGACGACCGCGTCGATGTCATCGCCCCCTCTGCTGCTAAGTGGTTATTTACAATGAAAGTCTTTATGATCTTACAAACAGAGTGATCACTAACTCCTCCTCTTGCAGATCAATTAGGTTATTTGACTGATCGGTAATTCTAAAATTAATTCTCGTTAAAAACCGATCATGGCATCGCATATAGACCGGATTAATCGGACTCTCAACGATTAAAAATCCCGGAGGGGCTGTTGGTGAAAACGAATAAAGGATATATCCCTGCTGAGCCTGATTTGATTGCTTGGTATCTACCTGGTAACTTCCTTCGATAGCATCACACACTAGATTAATCGCTATCACCGATGCAATATTTACGTTGTATGGAGCAATATGCCTACCACCATCTCCGTTATCGTGTCTGAGGATAGTTGATGGGGGGGGGGGGTGTCCGCGGGTGGATTCTCAGGCCATCCTAGTATGGTTCTTATTGAACTGTTATAAATATCAACCATATACCCCGGTGTGCTTATTTCAATCGTCGACGATAACGTCGGTTCATGAACCGTAATAGCGATTTTTGATTCCTTTCCTGTGATCGATTTTATCCTGCGTTGAAATTCTTTATTGATTTGTTCTATTTGGTATGACCCAGTTGGTATTGTAACCTCCTCCCAGTCTGGGGTCCCATCGGGTTTATTTGTCCGTGCAAAAACCAGCGAGTTATTAGGTTGTTGTCCGTTAAATGCGTCCGCTCGGATATTAGGCCAACTGTGATATACTCGCAATTTTGCCAGTGCTATTTCCTTTACTGGAACCGGTGATGGAAAGTTTACACTGAATTCGGGTTTCGTTGACGTTATTGATATCATATTTGTTTGTACCGGAGTGGTGTTCTCCGCGATCCGCTGAAGTAATTGAAACCCTTCGGGGTTCAGCGACATTATTATTATTCGTTGTCTTTAGTGTCTAATTTCAACAACCAGGTGGTTTCGGCTTCCAGTTGAAAATCCTCGATTTTTGACATCGCGGAGCTATACAACTGGACCATCGTGGAGAATTCAACATCGGATACGAACAAATTATCAATCGATAACGAGATCAACCCGGATAATTTCGAGTATGCGTCGGATACTATTTGATGTTTTACTGTATACTCGTTGAGTTTTTTCTGAAAACACGATGATATCTTCCTAGTGATTGCGTTGGCAATTCCAGCAACTGTTGTCATCGCGGAGACAGCGATTGGAACAGCGATCGGGGTTATCGTGGTCACCGTGGATAAAATAACACCGGCGCCAGCTACTATACCCGACACCGAGTACACGACCGCGTCGATGGCGGTTATTTTACGACGGTATTTTTTTATTTTTACACGGTATTGTTCGGAAAGCGTTTTCAAGTTCGCGGAAAATTCTTTTGCGGTATCGAATCGATATTGATGTGACGTCGGTGATACCTCTGATTCAACTTCCTTGGTGGTCATTTTTATTTTAAAAGGGCTAGTGTTTTTAATTACTTAGATTCGCTGCAAATTCCACATACCATGTAATGTTTGCCCGGGCTAGATTTCTATCAACGGCATAAATTGTAAACTGTTCAGTTGCGTTCCTGTCTATAATTGTTGATATTGTATTGTTAAACCCGGATGAACTCGACGATAATATATTAAACTGCATCATTGAAACCAGTGTCAATCGATAAATACCCTTAACAGTTGCGGTAATATTTACTGTATTCTGTGTAGGAGTCCAATCGAATGATCCATGCCGAATTGTGTATACTGTGTTGATGATGTTCTCATGAGGGATTTTTATTTTTTCGAATTGCTCTGCTACTCTCGGTAGTCCGTCTTTAATCGCTTCAACATCAGTTTTAATCGTTCCTATTTCCTGTATATGCGTGTCCACATCTTTTTTGTTCGCTGCAACCCTAGTAATGAGTGTATTTATTTCCTGTATATGCGTGTCTATACTTTTTTTGTTCGCTATAACATTAATTTTGAGTACTTCTATTTCCCCTTCATGCACGTCTATACTTTTTTTGCTCGCTATAGCATTAGTGTTAATTGTTTCTATTCTCTGTCTATGCGCGTCTACATTATTTATGATCGTTACAACATTAGTTTTGATTGTTTCTATTTCCCGTGTATTCTCGGTCATACTTTTTTTGTTCGCCGCAACATCAAGTTTGATTGTTTCTATTTCATATGTATGCACGTCTACATTTTTTTTGTTCGCTTCAACATCAGTTTTGATTGTTCCTATTTCCTGTGTATGCGCGTCCACACCCTTTTTGTTCGCTTCAATATCAGTTTTGATTATTCCTATTTCCTGTGTATGCACGTCTATACCTTTTTTGTTCGTTGTAACATCAGTTTTGATTGTTTCTATTTCCTGTCCATACGCAGTGATATCATTTATAGTTATTGTGATTTCATCCGGCTTGGTATTTTTTTTACCAAGGAATTTATCAAAGTTGTCATCGATCCTGTTAACATTTTTTCGTAACGTGTAAAATTGGCCCGACAGCGTCGTAAACTCCAAAATAGTATTTTTTATTGTTGCAAGATTTGGTTCGAATACTATCGGGTACCCAAAAAATCTATCGATAGTTGTTTTCACATGCCCTTCGAGTTCGATTATTGATCTATTCAACCTTATACCACCGTCTCGGATTAATTCTATCATTCTCTCTATCTCCACTATATTTCGACCCGGTTTGAGTCGTCCGTCGCTGGTATACAGCGCGATAGTGTTCTCGTCGGCATCACGCTGTCGTATTAAAACATCATTCAGTGACACATTACCGGATTTCAATTTACCCTGGCGGTCTTGAAATACAACTATTTCATCTGGGTCAACACTGGTTAAGTTCAACGTATCAGCGATTTCATCCTCAATTAGTTTTTTTATGTCATCGGTGGCGGCTGTTTCCGTGGATTCTTTCAGCGCCGAAACCGATCGTCCCCAAATATCAATCATTATTATTGTAAATGTTATTCTCTAAAATCCGTTGAGCTTCTACGACCCCACTAGTGTATTCGTTTACAACCACATGAGGTGGTTTTCGCGATGATGAAATCGCCGCAAGTACGTTCAATACCTCACGGCCACATATCGGTGGGTCACTTAATCGCTGTGTTGGCAGCGTGGAATAAAAAACCCGGGCTGAACACGCCCGGATATACCGCATGAATTCGTTTGGTGGGGCTAACCCGTATGAATCAAAATAGACGATCGCACGCGGATCAATCGCGTACGCAACCCAATGAGTTCCCGCTCCGGAGGATCCATCGAGGTTAATTATGCCGGTTTCAATATTCCTTGGTGCCGCCGGTAATTGATCCCTCATAAAAACACCTCTGAAGTTTTTTATCGCTAGCGCGTTTGCGGCGTCTATTAAATCAAAATTAGACATTGGAGTCATAGACTCAGGAGTCATTGACTCCCGAGTTAATAAACGGTTCCCGGTAGTCTTAGACCCTTTCCCGAGTACCATGAATACGGGGTTCCCGGTAGTCTTAGACCCTTTCCGGCTACGGGTCGTTTTTTTTTGTAGCCTTTCCCGGTTGCCTTCTTCAATGCCATCCCCGCCGCGGTACCAACGGCCCCCAACGCCGCCGCCTTAGCCACTGCTGGTGCGGCCGCGGCAATCAATGCCGGAATCGCAGCTAACAGCGGAAATATCCCACCGGTCTTTTCCATGTTTTTAATTGCTGCGGCCGAAAAATCTATTTGAACACCCTTTTTATTCTTCATCGCATCATTGAAATGTTTTATTTGACGCGCCGTCAACGATATCTTATGATTACCACCCGCCATCTGCGACGGCTTCAGCGTTATTGTGGTTCCGCATTGTTTAGCCGACTTTGATCGTAATTTCTTGACTTGACCATCGGTCAACTCTACACTGACGACACTATACGACATTTTATTGTAAACGCGTTTTGTGCTTTCAATTACATGTTTTCCACTGGCGCATCAACGATTCTCATTCGTCCACCAACACCTTCTAGCAGCATTGATTTATCGCTGAGAATGACAGCAACCGCTCTATAATTAACACCACCCGGGGCTATACGAGCTCGGAAGTGTATATCAACGACGGATTGTCTCGTTAAATCAAGATGTTCCAGCGAAAAATAATAAATCGGATACAGTTTTTTAAAATCAAGTTGTGATATTTGCAAACCAGTGTCGACGTTTTGATCACGACCCATATACGACAGCAATCGATGGTACACACGTGCGATATGGTTGTCGTCGTAATTAAGCTGTATGTCCTCGGACGGTTCCTGTTGTCCGTTTATTCTCAGCGAAACATCCCTGACTCCTAATTTATCAAATATCATATGGCTGTGTTCTTGATTACCCAATCGATTCCTATTCTGCAGCGCTATGAATATATGACGCGGGGCTGAAACACCCTGTTTTGATGCCAGGTGCCATGTAAACGTATCGGCGACGTTATCCTCTTTAGCATCAGTTGTTACCGCTAGCCAACTCAACAACGATTTCCCTCCCTGTTCCATAAATGCTAACAATCGTGCTTCCGTGGTAACTGATGGAGTCAGCACCGGCATCCACAATGCCATTTTAGTTAAAATGACTTTACCGGCAGCGACGCCAGCAGCACGCCATATTGCATTGTTATCATCACCCCTTCGCGTCAGCGCGATTGTATGCTTAGCCCCATAGATAACCTTCCTGACATTTCTGCAGAATCCAAATATGTGATGGAGTGGAATCGCGCATGAAAACTTTCGGCGTGGTCCTTGCAACATTCCTACTCGTGTTGCGAATCCTAGATTGAAATCATTGTTGGTGCTTTTTATAACAGTGAAATTGTCACCTGGTTTTGCTCTGCGGTCTGGGTTAGCTGCTTCATCCTGGTCAGCTGCGGTATTTCGTGGTGTCAGCACGTTGATGTACTGAATATGGTCAGCGTTATCGTCGGTGTCCTTCGCAAACATCATAGATGGACCCGCCGATCTTGTATAATCATCCGAGTATCTCGCCAACCCAATTATCGTCGTTGCAACATCAACCTCGCGTTCTATTGATTCAATTTCTCGCCCGTCAATAAGATATCTGGCGCTCTCAAATAACGCCATGATACCGTTGTTGACGAAGCCAACTCGAATACGATGGTCATCTGCGTATGGTGCATTATCGGCGGCATTTGTCACGAGTTCTCCCTCAATTTCGATAAACGCTTCACACGGCAGAAAGTATTTACTGGTATCTTGGACCTGAAGTTCAATTCGCGATCGTAGGTCGGGTTGCGCTGCATAATAAGAATAATATTGATAATCACGGACAGAATCATCCCTGCGCACTGGGGCGTCCATATCAAACGCGGGATCAGCGGTTCGCGCAAACATTCTATTATTTATCATGTTGATGTTTTCAATTGAAATCCATCAACGTCGTTTTCGTCGTAAATTCTTCGAATTTAAACCACTCCCCGCTATCGCGTTCATGAGCGCGTTGGTTGCCGCATCGGCTGATGGCGAAGTCGCCAACGACGGAGTCGTCGCCAACGACTGAGTCGTCGCCAACGACTCTAATTTTTCTTCCACGGCGTTATTTATTACTTTACTGACATTTGCAGGCATCACTGTCGTTGATGGCATCTGTTTTCTTTTTGAGAATCTCTTGGATTTCACTAACGACATTAGTTTGTCCCGCGCGGCTGAAAGCGCCTTTCCGGCAACATCTCCAATGGCACTAATACCCTTATCACGAATAACATCAATAGCCTTCATTCCTAATTGTTTGGCTAACGGCGCTACTTTTGGAGCCATTCTTGTAAATAACCCCGCAATGGTGCTACCGAGACCATCTCCATAGTACGCACGGTAAACAGGCAATCGCGAGTTTACCACGTAGACGAGTACTGGTTTATCATGGTTGTAGTGTATGATCATCCTTATTAAAAACACCAGTTTTCCAATTAATCATCCACGAGCTCGTCTATGAGCGTTCGATATGCATTAATGTCCATAATACCGCCTGTAAATAACCGCTTGCAAATATCAGCGGCCTCATTGATTATTTCCGTAGAGTTATTTCCGGCTCGTTTTCCTCCGATTAGTACTTCCAGCCGTGATATATCACTGAGAACACTATTAGGACAGGTAACGCCGTAGGATTCTTTACCAACAGAGTATCCTTTTCCTTTTTTTGGTGTTATACTCTTAACTTCCTTGTGGAATGCGTCGTAATCGGATTTACTACGATGTGGTAATGCATCTTTATGTTTACTTGCTAAATACACTATTCTTGCCCAGTCCTTTAACGACTTTATATTTTTCTCGTAACCGCTATTGATATGCTTCTTATCTCGTATGTTCTTAGCAAAATTGTTGGCAGTAAAATTAATTAATTCTTCCCTGTTGCTGAAGTCTCTAATTTGATCTATTGTGCTCTTCTTGAGTACAATACGGGGTATATTCCCTTCTTTTTCTTCCGGTATTTCTTCTTCCGGTATTTCTTCTTCTGGTATTTCTTCTTCTGGTTCTTTCGCAGTAGCGCCTAGTTCTTCCTCGTCGGCCATTGTAACATAAGGTTCTTGTGGTTCGGTTATAGCGAGTGGTGGTGGCCTCCGTGTTGTAGCAGCCGCTATTTTTGCAGGGAGTGTTTCTAAAGACCTTTTTGTTTGTTTTGTCTCTGCCGCTATCTTTTCAAGCGCACCAAGAACGGGTACAGTTACCGCCGTAACATCCTTAGTCGCTTTAGTTACCGGGGCAAATAACTGTTCACTTCCAACAGCAAAATCAGTTTGCATTTGTTGTCGCGTTTGAAGTTTCTCTCTCACTCTGTTTCGTAACGGTATAAACTTTCTAAGCGCTGCTAGTCGCTCTCTGGCTAGCCGAGTAGTAAGTGATTCACCTACCATTATTGTAAATTGATCCGCAATTTTCTAATTTTCCGCCGAGTGTACCATCGGGGGCTCCACGGAGTTTTCGTCTATAATCCTTCTAATGTTTTTGATCTTACTAGAAATCTCCCGGCGTCGTTCATAAACACGTCCGAGTTTTTTTCGTATTATTTCAACGGCAGTAAATAGTCCAATGAATGCATTTGCGTCATTGTGGTACAGGTTCTCATTAATCGTATGTTGTAATCGTTTTATAAAAAAATACTCGCGGGCCAGGGTAAAACGCCCCCGTTTCGACTGTTCGTTAATAATCTCATAATCGGATAATATTTTTTCACTGTCGAGACCATCAGATAATTCAATTCCTTGATTTTTTAATTTTGAAATCTCGGCTAATATATTATTGATGTCTTCGATATTCATTATTCTTATAAAACATCTTATTTCTAATATCAAAAATTTTAATAAAATTATTGGGGTCATTTTTGGCCCCGTTTTTTGTATGGACTGTACAATGCCGTAGATCTCCACTCGAGTGTTGTGGCAGATTGCAGGCATACATGGACAGTACAATGCCGTAGATCTCCACTCGAGTGTTGTGGCAGATTACAGGCATATACATATACTTAATTAAGGACATTCATATCTTGGAACCCCAAAGCATACATCTCCGAGAGGGAGGCCTAGGGTGACAAACGTCATCGTAGACCGCCCAGAAGATATGCTTGGGGGACATCACTACATGTACGTAATTAAGGATGAATATATTTACAATGAAATGATTGATGGATGATGGGACGGCACAAGACAGCACAAACATAAAACGGCGGGGCGGAACTCTACGGCCAATTCAACCAATCAAAAGCAACCCAATTAAATTAACCCGGTTGCATGATTGTGAACAAAAGACAACCACACGCCCGGGTCAAGAGCGTGGGTTAGTTTTGATTAGTTGAATTGGCTTTCGAAAGCCCCAGGCTTATAACGAGTCATCTTATATATAAAGTGACTAATACAGCGGCGTCAGTCACAAGGTGTGTGTTAATTTGAATTCCCTTGAATCGTTAAATCCTTAAATACTTATTAATGGTGTTTCACGGCATTTAAATGGAACCAAATACTCAAATAAAACATTAAAAAAAAGAATACAGCTGTTAGATAACAGCGTGTATTTCATTAGTTTTCATCGTAAAATGATTAATTAATCGCAACATTAATTGGACTTCAAGGGACGTAACTCTTGTCATGCGACGCTATCACAAAACGAGTTATCTCCCTTTGATGTTATATATGAAAATCGAATTCTGTGACCCGTCTTTTTTGAGATCGCTGTTTGATATACTCGTTCTGCAACAAATTGTATTGAGGCGATACAAATGTCAAAATATTTTCCTGCCTCATTCATCGACTGAAATATTTTTTCCTCGTGAGTTGTTGTATCAAATGATTTTACGCTTTTTGCTTTTTTTGAGCATTTACCAGTTTGGCCTTTTTTACTATTTTCACTCTGAGAGATGGCTTGCAGATTACACAGTCTGTTATTTTGAGGACATCCATCAATATGATCAATAACGAGACGATCTTTGATCAATCCGTGGAAACATTCATAGATGATTCTGTGACAGAGATATTTTTTCCCTCCAGCAGTAAACATCAAATATCCGTGATTGTTTTTCCATCCAACCGGCTTCTTCAGTCTACGATTTCTAACAATGCCGTCGCGAGATGCCTCGTAATTGACGAGCAGGGGATGCGGCTGAAATTCTTGGTCCATTTGTATAATAATACTACTTGTCTAATTTATTATTTGGTTTAATTATGAATCTTTCAACGTAGTCTTGGGGGGTTTTGATGACGAAGTCGGCGGTGGGGTTGATGACGGCGTTTTTTATTCGTTTATCGTAATAGCGTTTTAGTTCCCTGTATCGCTTTCCGCCACAATTGATACACAACTGTGATTTTCCTCTTACACCGACGTGGCAAACCAAGCACGGGAGGGGGCCAAGAGAACCATTACGAACGCTTTGTAAATGATACCCGCAGAATTCACCTCTACATGATTTATTGCACGGGGTTGTCGACCCAATCATCAACCATTTGCATTTATTCATTATACTATATTCTTTCATTTAAATACTTGTTTTAATTATATGGATGAGTTTGAGAGATTAGCAGTAATTAAACCCTGGAAAAATATTAAGTTCAATCTCGATAGAGTCCTCAAGGACACACCAAAAGCGTTAATAAACGATAAAACCCTGTTGAGTAAAATACGCGATTGTATCAATGAATTCAAGCGTGATGGCGCATCTCATAGTTGGTCAACATTTCGAATTGATGGCATTGTTGATGCTACCATGAACGACAACCGCGCAGCAACGATAATATCACAACTTGACGGTAAAAGGTATTTCTTCAGAGTAAAATTCATTGTCCGGGTGGAATCAGGCGATTGGATCATGCGTGATAAATTTGAACCAGTTCTCAGCGACAAGAAAACAGTCACTGTCAGCCGCGACTCCAAGCCGGGGTTGTTAACCGGAATTGACAAACCATACTATGAACGAGCGTATCCTGAAACAGCAGTTGTTTATGGAATATACCCGTTAAATAAGAAACCTGATATCGGAAAACTGAAACCGATGAAACAGTCAACTGGGATAAATTGTGTAGCAGAACGAATAATAGAGCATTTTACAAATGCATGTCGAGGAAACAAATTGACTGATTTACGACGTAGCAAAATCAACCAGTGGGAACTAACCGTAAAAGAGCGTGGAGCAACCATCAGCGACATAGCGAGATTAGAAACATCGCTGAGATTTCCAATAACCGTTACAACGATAACCGGTGAAGTATTATACGAATCAAAGTACAAATCGAAGGGAGCCCCAATCAAAATTATTGATCATAACGAACACGCATGGACGCCCGTGATCACAATATTTCCACGGGATAGAACAGTAAAGTATATACCCGAAGAATTCCTGGGAGAAGAATTCTCCCGGGATGGTTTTCTCGCGGAGAGGAAACTATTTGATGCTATTGCCTACTTGTGTAAAAACGACCCTGTATCAGTGTGGTTACTTCGCAGCGCTGAAAACGACATGGATACCTTTGATCAGTTTGTAAGACCAAACGGCGAATTATATCGCACTGAAGCATTTCACAACAGGATGAAAAAAACCGCCATAGAATTTGAAGAGCATGATGAACAACTGCTAACAAATTGTTTTACGATTCCATCGGTTGTAGCTAATGTTGCAGCAAGGAAAAATGCGTGGAGACCAACGCGCAAGGAATTTCTGCCGGATGTACAATCCAGTTGTTTGGAGTATTATCACGGTGGATTATGGAACACTAAATACAACCGCGACGCTATGATCTCGGTTGATATGGTTGCCTGTTATCCAGCGAGTTTTCTCGGGTATGGATCCGCCGCCGAGTATTTCAAACGATTTGGACACCCCAGACATGAAATGACTCGTGTTGCTATTAATGGACCACTGCCTGATTTTGATTTAACCGGATTCGCTCGCATAGTATCATTTGAATTCGCGGCAGGACTCCATCGCTGTTGCTATATTTGGATCGGTAGACACATGGCTGAAAAGAAGTGGCTGCCAATAGCGCTGCTACGGTATATGATTGATTGTAGCATGCTAGTTTCGTTGATTGTCAGTGACGCGATTATATCATACCGGGCACAGACTGAAGTCTGGTTACCAGAACCGGAGCGTCTAGATAGCATAATTGACGAGTCCAGAAAGCGCATTGATGCCGACGAGGAATATATCATCGAATGGTCCAGGAGGATATTTAACCAACGAAACCGCGAGGCAAAAGATCTCGGTAGAAGAATAATTGGTAAGTTCACACAAGGTGGAAAAAACCACGACTACAAACGATATTGCTCACGGCTGATTATAGATGACGCAGAATATGATTTCGTAATCAAGGACGCAGTAGCAAAAAATAGATACGTGAACTGCAAAACAGCTTTCTTGTCCAATGGAACAAAGTTGGGTACAGTTGTTACCTACAGCGATGGAGACAGCCCGGCATATCCACATTTGAGGGCGTCTATGCTGGGTTACGCCGCTATCAATTTATTCTCGATGATAAATAGATTTCCCGACACCGCGGTTAGAGTTGCGATTGATTCATTTTACATAGACGTAAAGTATAAGGGAAACATAGCCGAGTTTACTAGTCCGGACGAGAGTTGGGGTATATGGAGAATTAAAAATGAAATACGACGCGATTATTCCCCGTCAGCAGATGTCACCGTTGAAAATAATTACTTACGCGGTGATAATCTATCAGAATGGTCTAATGCACCATCGTGTTCTGATCCAATTTGTAGACACAAGACGGTTTATTTAAGCGGCTGTGGCGGGTCAGGAAAGACGACTCGGGCAATTGAATTATTTCGAACGCGGGCAAGTATAATCGTGCTTACACCGACCCATAGACTAGCGCGAGAGATAAAACAACGAAATGTTGACGCCGTTACTTATCACAGTTTTTTTCGATACAGCGGCGGTGAGTGGACTCCTGATCGAATGGGTGAAAAATTTATTCCCGACATTATCATCTGGGATGAGATATGTACTGTTTCGTTAGATACTTTACAAATGTTTCTTGAGTGGTTGCTGCGCGCGAATACAGCGGTAATCATGTGTGGGGATCATGGCCAACCACCACCATTTGTCGGCGAGGGTCCACATGATTGGTTAAGGGGTTTTGTGGACTATTATGAAGAAACCGATACTGATTACCGAGCACTTGATGAACAACTGCGCGAGGTTAAAAAACTAATCAGATTACAGCCGGATAGAGTTCAGTGTGAAATAATCCGCGAGGTAATTCCGGAAACGCCGTTGAATGAATTCTGGGAAACATGGAGACCAAACGATTTGATTGTAGCGAGTAGAAAGATAGTCAGAGACACACTTCAGCGGAAGTTGTTTAAGTTGCATAAGGAAAAGTTTCCAACGCGTCCAGTGCCGTTATGTTATAGACCCGCGGACACACGGCGGCAGAACATTGAAGTTGAAATCCCGGGCCGGACAGAAAAACAAATTCTCGTGCTGAATGATATCGTGCTCGTTGATATCAGCGTCGTCGAAAACGCGCTGCGTGCTGATAAATCCCCGTGGACGCTAGGATAAGCAACAACAATACATTCCTCGCAGGGACTAACCATCGCCGACACAATTGTTTGGATGGTTGATAATCGCATCGAATGGTCGAATCTAGTCTATCTTGCGGTGTCCCGAGTACGAAGGATCAATCAGCTTCGAAGAATTGTTGTTGACGGAGTCAGTGACGGAGTCGCTGACAAGGTCAGTGACGACAACGACATCATCGATGCAAGCGTCATTGATAGAAAACTCTCGGGTTACCACCAACAGGATAAAAAAAAACAGCGGCGTTTTGATATTGATGCCGAATTAATAATTGCGTTACGACAACAACAGAATAATCACTGCGCGAGTTGTAATTGTGTAATGCGCTGGCGTTATTCGGATAAAGACGCTCGCCAATTTACCGTGGACAGAATCGATAACAGTCTCGGTCATGTTAAAAACAATGTGAGGTTGACATGTCTTGAGTGCAATAGACGCAACGGCGCTAGTTAAGACCACGCGGGGGTAATTGAGTATCGTCAGGTATCACTTGTAGTTGCTCGCGTGTAAATCCGCGCTGAGGAGCAGTTGAATCCAGTCTGTAGATCGGTGGTCTACCAGTTGATCGTGTTATCGTTGATATGTTATGTGTGGTAACACTCCAAATAGGATCGGTAGCCCTTTTTTTACCGCCTTCAAGCTCTCCTGGTTCATATAGATATCTAACAGTGACATCGCCAAGAATCGGCTTGGAAACGCTATTTATTTTTGATTTTCCGGGTATATACTCGTATTTAATCGCGTCGCTGGGCTTCATGTTGATTGCTCGGGTAATCTCGTTATTTAACGCTGCAATTACACCTGGCAACCTTTTAACCCATTCACGAGATCGTTTTTCTTGGATGAATTCCTTCGCGTATTGATATCCAAATAACCGTTCAGCGAGAGTCCGATTGAATCGTTCAACAATTGCCTGATCACGATGTAGCGCAGTATGACCTCGTCGTATCGCGACGCTATGATGTTTCAGCGTTGATAAAACAGCGCCGCGAAATTCACTACCGGGATCAACTTGTAATAGATTTGGCCAGCGCAGAGGGCCTCTTCGATAAATTCTTTCAAACGCAGCGGCTACTTCAGTTGCCGACTTTGTTTTTAACGGCTCCGCTTGTTTGTATCGACTCGCAACATCAACTACGGTTAGCGCGTATTTGTAACCGTTGTCATGCGGCAAAAATAGTATATCAGCCTGATGAACTTCATTAGGTACGCTGACATCAAAGCGCGAGAAGTTGATTTGTTTAGGCGGTGGTAGATAGATTTGCCATATAGCCTGTTTGGATAACCAATTAGCCGCAGTGGTCTTTGTTACCTTTGCAGCGCTTGCAAGCTTACCAATTGCGGCCTTCCCCTTCCAGTATCCTCTCGGAGAATAATAGATGGATTCCATGTTGTTATTATAAACGCTAGCGTTTTTAATTACCAGCGCGAGAAGCTCCGCTTCCAATCATTAATTTACCTTTCATAGCCGATTTTACCAACCATGAGGCCAATTTTTCTTTGACGGATTTATCAGGAATAGCATTTAGCGCGTGAATTAATTTTACATCCGCGATATGACGCTGTTGCAGATCGCTACTTTTATAAGCAACATCATGAGCATGACACGCCTTATCGATAGCGTTTATTGGATACTCACCGGGTTTGGGCTGATTTTGATCATCGAGTCTAATATCTAATCGTGTTCCGGGGCCACAGTAGTTATATCCTGGGAGGTGTTTTTCTCCTGGATACTTTGCCCACGGTGTTCCGGGGAGTTTTGCCAATTTGGCTGCGATGTCACCTCCTCGCTTTTTTTTAAAACATCTCCGGGTCTAATAGAAATAAATCTAAATTTCTTTGTACCGCATTGTACACACTTGCCAGTAAGCGCCGATCTATTATTTCTTGTTGTAACGGTTGTCATATCATTTGTGCCAGTACGCACTCTACACTTTACACAATATAGATCCATAATTTATGTATAGAGATATGAATATAATTGATTTTTCGGCGACTAAAACAAGAGAACCAGTTAAGCATGTTGCAGCGTTACCAAACTCGATCCGGATGATTATCATCGGACCATCTGGATCCGGCAAGACGCAATTGTTACTCAATTTAATAATGAGATGGATGAAGTGGGATAAGTTGTATTTGGTTGCCCCTAGCGTAGATGATCAACGATGCTACGAGGTGTTGAAAGATTTCAACGAGAATGCATCAGCGATCGCTAAAAAAAATGTTATTGAGTTTATTACGGATATCAATGATGCACCGGGTATTGATGATATTGATGGCGACGTTAACAATCTAGTCGTGTACGATGATGTTATGTTAGACAATCAAAAAAACCCAGCTAGGATATTTTCCAGAGGCAGGCATAAAAACACTGACGTGATATATGTCACTCAACGATACACTCAGATTCCAAAAGTAATTAGAGACAACTGTAATATTCTTGCTGTGTTCAACGGCGTTGATACACACACGCTACGAAATATTTGGCAGACATGGTGCGGCGGTGACATGGACTTTAATGTTTTTCGAAACTTTTTTAGTCATGCTCAGTCGACCCCACATGGATTCGTAACGATAAATTTACATGATCCTCGGACACGATATCGTATCGGACTTGACCAAATATTCGGTTAGTTGTAAATAATTTTCATTGTAAATAACCACTTAGCAGCAGAGGGGGCGATGACATCGACGCGGTCGTCGATGTGCTTACCGGACGCTGACGACGCTGGGGATCGACGCGCAGAAGGTGTTAATTAAACCAAATGACGTCACCATCGTGTAGGATGGACCGACGTCGTTTTTTTTTTACCAGCGCTGATTACACCGGATCCGCTGAGTGCAGAAGTAATAATTAAGCAAAATAACGATTGGACAAAATGTCCGATTCGCCCCCTCTGCTGCTCATATATATATACATATATATATATATATATATATATATATATATATATATATATATATATATATATATATATATATATATATATATATATATATATATATATATATATATATATATATATATATATATATATATATATATATATATAGATAGGTCTTCTCTTCCTCAAACTTCTTCTAACTTCTGGACCATATATGAGGACTCTCTTCAGAAATCTTACCTCTCCACATAGATCCTTGTTTTCCAAACGCTTGTATCGGTGATACGGATGATTGTCCATGATGATTTGACATACATGGGAAAGGCCGTGCGGAACAGCATCGACGATACGAGGGTAGATGACTCAACATTAGTCGACATCTTGTGACGAGAACAGGGAATGAAGTGAACCGAGGTTATTTATAGCGGATCAAAACGGGTTTAGTTTTTTCACCAATTCTTAACACACATTACAAAATTCAGTCACAGTGCGTAGAATGTCTTCCGATCCGAAGAGTTGTTGTTGTAGGGCTTAACGCCATTTTTCAGCACACGATAGGCTATACATGGCGGCCAGTATTAATGGTGGAGGAAGAACCCGGGAAAATTGGCCGAATCGGAGACTCGAACCCACGCAGACAGAGGTGAGATGGCAATGATCCGTAACGGATAGCGCTTTAGACCACTCGGCCACTCGGGGCCCCCCGATCCGAAGAGAGCTACATGTGACATCACATTCCCTATATAGATGCACTAGCGTCTGTGTGCGGTGAATTAATGCGACATCGTTTTCAAGCATGACTGAATCTAAGAAGACGATGAATTGGGGTGCACCGGCCGTGGAGACTAAATGCGATTGTACAGCAGCGTCGACCAAAGTGAACAAGGTCCTACTTCCAGAAGAGACCGATTTTAATTGGGATTTAGTGGATTTTATCTCTTCTTTGCAAGATTTTGTTCCGGTATCAGCGCCTTCGTCAACTTCTCCTTCCTTACCAAACGTCGAGGATTTTAAACAGAGACAGAAAGAAGAATTGGAGAAATTTTTACAGCACCTGGAAGAAATAGAGCAAGCTTTTCTCCTTCAACTGCAACAGCAAGAATAAGAAGAGGTAAGAAGGAAACGACAGGAAGAAGTAGCAGAGAAGAAACAAGGTCTAGGAGAGAAAGAGGACAGTGAAAGTCAAACGGTGACGGTACTCTTAGACAGTTTGGCAGAGTTAAGGAGTCTGAAACAAATGTGTCAGACATCTTTAATACGACCCAAGAGAAAAAGACCTTCTTGAATCAAACAGCCGAACTCTGTTAGTACGCCTGACATACCCACCCTAGTGATTCCTACCAAATCATCGACAGGAGCAAGTCCAGAAGTAGGCCTTGGCCGTGGCAAAAGCTTAAGGCAGTTAAAGCTGATTACTTCCCGTTCCTGAGTTGTTTTATTTTAAAACAAAACAAAACAAAACAAAAAAAAAAACACTTTACGGTCCTTTTCTAGGCCATCCACCTATCTTGAAAAGAGATATTATTCATTTTGCCAAACCTTTTTTCCCCCAATATGTACGTGTGTGAGTGTCTGAGTGTAGGTCCTTATTCTAAAAAAATAAAAACCAAGAGACACTTACGTTTTCTGTCTGTTATATTCTGGTAAAAATGTTACAATCCAGTTCATTACACAACACTTTAAAAACCTCATAAACTTCTTCTGTCTTTGTTCAATCTCTCTGTTTTTTGAATTTCTTCACTTTCACAGGTTTTTCCTCCTGTTCCCCACTTTTTCCTCGTCTTCTTTTCTTATCCCTTTTTTCTTTCTTCACGTGTCTGGGTTCTTCCTTCTTCTGCCTGTTCGGAAACCCCCTCTTTCTCTTTGCTCTTGTTGTTTCTTAGGGCAGTCTGAAGACCAATGTCCTTTCTCTTGACAATGATAGCAGGTATCTTGACTTTTGTCTCTTCTGGCACCTGTCTTGCTTTTTTGACAGTCTGAACATTCTGTAGACCAATGCCCTTTCTTCTAACGGATATAGCAAGTAGCTTGAATTTTATCTCGAAAGGAGGGGGAGTAGTCCGTCTGCTTGTCTGAAGAAAACTTTCGTATGACACCTCGCAAATCTCTGATCAGAAGTTCGATCTGTTTTGGCCATTCCATCTTTCTGGTCGGCTTGACAGTAAAATGAATACTTTGAGGGAAGACACTGACCCTTTAAATAGACAATCTTTTGATATACTATACGGAACAAAGTACCAAACGTCCGAAAGTGACTTTGAACGGAGCCAAACTCATTTCCATGCAAGTGGGATAAGTGCAGTTTAAAGATTCGATGAGTTACTTGGCAATACCGTTGAGCCGAATGCCTAAAACGTTTGGAATGATAGAAATGACCAAAGGCTATATTCCGCAATTTCAATACCGAAGACAATCAACACGCTGTTCTACCCCATTTGCCTGAGGCTCACTACTACGACCCTGACATCATGCGCACCGAACAACGAGAATCTTTCTACGTTTGGCACCACATTCACTCCTCGGACCCCTTCGACTTTCAGGAAGAAATGTTTAAGTAGTGTCGTTCCGACATTTTACGACGTTGCTGTGGAAAATTTCGAGAACTGTTCGTGAAACAAGGAGGGATTGATCCTTTGAAAGAACCTGTACCGTTGCCAAAGAATGTTCCTTAGTGTACCACCAACGATTCATGTCCCGAAAACACCCTGGCTGTCATATGCCCTCAAACGATGGACTTTGTCAAACGTCAATCCTCTGTCGAAACCCTACGCTGGCTACATTACTTGTGCGACAAGGAAGATAAATGAATTCAACATGTCCGAAACGGAGGAGGCGAAAAGACCATCGGAAGGTATTCAGTGGATGGTTGGGGCTTGGAAAACCCCCAAATCGTGTACGAGTTTAACGGTTGCTTATTTCACGGATGTCCCATCTGCTACCCTAAACGTTGCACTAAAAGTCAGTTTTTACAACGGACCATGGAGGACTTGTACCAGGCCACTTGTCAGCGACGGTTGAAGTTAGAACAACAAGGATACAAAGTGGTGGAAATGTGGGAACATGAGTACGATCGCCGTTTGAAAACCGATCCCGAGTTTAAACGCATCGTGGAAAGTTACAAGTTGGTGGACCCACTGAACCCACGAGACAGTTTGCACGGAGGAAGGATAAATGCCACCTGTTTGCTATATCACGCCGACGAGGAGAAAGGAGAATAAATCAAATACTTGGACGCGTGTTTGCTGTATCCTT
Organism: Sinohyriopsis cumingii; assembly: GCA_028554795.2. NCBI lineage: Eukaryota > Metazoa > Mollusca > Bivalvia > Unionida > Unionidae > Sinohyriopsis > Sinohyriopsis cumingii. The sequence goes on along the minus strand of CM068829.1, from coordinate 1,643,678 downwards.
ACGTGTGCAAATATTGTCACTTTCCCTTAGGGCACCCGCAATTGCTGACGAAACACATTGACTTGGACAACATTCGACAATATGAAGGATTGATCAAGTGCAATGTCTTGCTCCCACGAACTTGTACCATCCCGTTTTACCTCACCATTGCCAAGGAAAACTGATGTTTCCCTTGTACCGTACTTGTGCAGAAATGTGTAACCAGGACCAACCTTGTCAACACATCTAGGAAGAATGCGCCTTGACTGGAACATGGGTCAGCGTGGAATTGTATAAGGCTCTAGATCTGGGATACCAACTGTTAGAAGTGTACGAAATTTACGACTTTCCCCAAGACAGAAAAATGCCACAAGGGTGACCAACCTCAGAAAGGTATTTTCGCGGACTACGTGGATGCCTTCTTGAAACTGAAACAAGAAGCCAGCGGCCATCCTTCCTGGTACCACACTCCCGAAGACCAAAACAAATTCAAAGAGAAGTACGTGGAGCAGGTGGAGAAAAACGAAAGAAGGTGATAGTTTGCTAGTGTGATGTTAAATTGCTTGTGGGGCAAAATGGCACAACGACCGTGTTTTCTCAAGACGGAGTGTTTGACAGAACCTTCCCGTTACTTTCAGATGATTCACGAGAAAACCAAAGACATGAAACAAGTGGACGTCCTTCGTGAGGATTTGATCTTAGTCAATTACGAAGAAGAACTGGATTTTGTAGAGCCCGACGAATTTGGAAATGTCATCATTGCGGCTTATGTGACAGCCCATGCTCGCTTAAAATTGTACGAAGTTTTAGAACTGTTAGGAGATCGTGTACTGTATATTGACACGGACAGTTGTATCTATATTGATCGCCTGGGCCACCGGCACACTGACATCAAAGGAGACCATGTAGGAGCCTGGGCGGACAAACACCCCGACGACAAGATTCTAAGTTTTGTCAGTGGCAGTCCTAAATTTACCGTTACGAATACCGGGACACACAAGGATGCGTGCACATCGAGTGTAAGGTCGAAGGATTGACTCTTAAATTATTGCACCAGTCAAGTGTTGAACTTTAGCGTACTGAAAAAAGCCTTGTAGTCTGGAAAGGATCAATTTTTTTAAAGTCACCACCTACCAACCTCACAAGATTGTACTTTTAGCCACACACCAAATCGTCAGTCGACCTTTGGAAAAAGTATATCAAATTGTGTACCACACGCGAGTGCGGCTTCCCAATCACATCACTTTACCGTACAGACACACCGATATTGGCCAGCATATTAAGGGAAAACTTGCAAGACCGATACTTCATTGTGAATATAAACGCCAAGCGAGAAAGATGAATCGCTTCACACAGCAAGTATCAAGCGAGAGAAGACTCGAGTGCGATGCTGTGCCTTGCAATTGCAGTGATGCCTTACGCTGTGACCTCAGCGATTCAGTACCACATCATGGGAACGTTGCTATGACTACTGCAGCAGGACATCATGGGAACTTTGCTATGGCTACTACTAGCACTACATCTACCATGGAAAGTGATGATGTGCGTGTCTAACCTGACGGATGGGAAAGCGGTGACACTCGTTTTCGTGGACTCTTTACTGGTTTTCATGGAGGATTGAATTTATCATCCCCCCACCCCGTGTAATATTTTTCCTCTTCCCGTGTGTGGATAGCATATAATGGTTTTTTTTTCTTCTCCTTCCCGTGTGTGGATAGTAGATTTGGGTGTTGTTGGTTTTTTGTGTGCACCTTCTCGTGTGTGGATAGTAAATTTGAGGTTTGTGTTTGCTCCTTCCCGTGTGTGGATAATAGATTTTTTTTCTTCTTCCTCTTCTCGTGTGTGGATAGTAGATAATGGTTTTTTTCCTCTTCCCGTGTGTGAATAGTAGATAATGGGTTTGTTTTTACTCCTTCCCGTGTGTGGATAGTAGATTTGGGGTTTGTTTTTGCACCTTCCCGTGTATGGATTGTAGATTTAGTGTCTGTTTTTGCTCATTCCTGTGTGTGGATAGTAGATAATGAGTTTGTTTTGTGATCCTTCCAGTGTGTGGATAGTAGATAATGGGTTTGTTTTTGCTCCTTCCTGTGTGTGACGAGTAGATAATATGTGAAGTGAGTGTAAGGGATGTTTTCCTTCACGCCCGTGCTTGAAGTATATAAACTTCAGCATTCATCATTCGAGCGTTTTTTTTTGTTTACATTCAGTCGACGACTAACGAAGCAGCAAGAAACACGAGATTTATTAAGAGAGTTAGCGATGGAAGCCATTTTCCCTATACACGCCTTGAATGCGATTAAGGAGTTAAGCCTCCAAGTTGCAACAGGATGGAGCTTTCGTGCTCAAGCAAAGAGAACTACACTTTTACTGATATGGGAAGAAGATAGTAGGTACAACTGGAGAGGTGCCAATAGAAGAAATTGGAGAAATGCGCCCCCAAGAAGACCGACACCAGAAAGAGAAAACGAGGCACCGCAGAGGGAGCACGACTCACAACAGCAGAATTTATACACCCAGCTGCAAGTGACTCCCAGTGTCGGCAATTTAACGACTCCAACCCACGTAATGATGCAAACATCTAATTTATACACCCAGCTGCAAGTGACTCCCAGTGTCGCCAATTTAACGACTCCAACCCACGTAATGATGCAAACATCTATCAAATCACCTTCAAATATTCAAATGGTAACAAGAACAGTTGAAACCACTACCAGAAATATACAAGAGGCTCAAGAGAAGGACATGGAGGTAAAATTAAGTCATCCAACTAGTGGAAAGGAGTCAATGGCAATTGAGGGAAACCCAAGGGAGGAGAAAAAAAAATTCCTTTTACTATCCCAGTACCGCCACACAAAATTAAGGACCACAATCAAGTAAGAAGATCTGTAGCAGCCACATTGCCACTCTTAGCCCAGCTAATGGACACGGGGTTAACAACAACAACAACTTCAACAACTGCTGTTGCTAAACCACAAACTGGAACAACCTCAATAACTCGAGTATCAGAACCACTGATATCTCCTACTGCAGTACCCCCTAAACCAAGTAGCGGGAAAATTTCTACCGATCCTGGGAAACTAACAACAACAGCCAGTACTAGTGAGTGTACCAAGAAACAACAAGCCACTACACTTCCAACTGAAGCGACATCAACTACAACCAAATCAGCAACCACTGGTACAAGACCAAAAACTTGTACACCACCAGAAAGGAGTATAAAAAGACTACCACAAGCTGCGAAAAAAGACACAAAAGACACTAAAGAAACAAAAACAAGAAGTGGCCCAACAAATACTGACCAAGCCACAATACAGACAGACGTACAAAATTATGTGGCCGACCAATTTGATGCATGATACCTTTCCTACCTACTCCAAAACAACAACGCAGCCATTCCGGACTGTACTCGAGGCCCATCAAAAGATCTATTATGATGGAGCATTAGGAAAGAAAAACTTCAAAACGTTTGACGATGCTAATGAAGCCATTGTGGATATCAGCACCATGGTCGAAGAATTCTATGACTGCCCAATACCAATCCTGGCGATGCTGACAACGAGCTTCTGAAGTTCCATGGAGTGCAGACCAATCCAATCAAAAGACACCATCAATGGAAACTCCTGTTCCTGGGGGATCTATGCGGTCTAGATGGATACACAGGATGTAGAAGCGAAAGCTTCAACCCTTCATCAAACATCCAGCCGTTCCGGTATCCATTCTCCGAGGGGTAGCCCTCAGTCCTTTTCAGGGCTAACAAAATTTGCCATTTTATTAAAGATATTTCAGTTTGGCTTGAAATCTCGACTTGATAATACTATGATACCTAATATGATCCTTCGACCACCGTTCTAAATCAAAACCACAATACCTAACTTGACATTCAAAATTTCATTTGGTCTCTTAGACAAATTTCTTTTGATTTAAATAATTGATGCACATTTTGTGCATTTGGAATTAAGATAAGAAATTTTAATACTTAAATTCGAGACTCTAATTGCGATTGTGGCTAACACAGAATTGGTAATAGGGAATACCCGTTATATAAGTAACTGGGTTGAATTTGACAATATTAATTTTGGCGTTTCAGGTACGTTTCGGCGACGTTTGGACCTCTCCTCCGAGTCCGTTTCTCCCTGCCTGCTTGGACATTTAAAGACGAGTGTGTGGGCCGATTCCCACTCGTCTATAATCAGGTGCCCCGATGAGCGTGTAAACACGGAACCGGGTGACGTCATAAGACCAGTGCCCAATCCTGTGAGACGTCTTATCCTGTTATATCTTCTAACAGACATTTATTTATTTAACTTGAGTGCGTGTTGGGTCCAATCCCATTCGAGTTAGCCTTACATACAGGTCGAAAGGGACTTATTGTCCCACGACCTATCGGCTAATCAATCAGCACTCGAAGACGCATTGATGCGTTGGGGGAGGTGGCATTATTCCCTCCCCCTCGAAAAAATCTAACGTTCCCAAATGGGAAATTAACTGGTCGTGAATACCCGAAAGGGTGATATACGACCTAAATCCAAATGACTGACTGACTGACATTCGAGCGTAGTAGGATTAACATATAAAGAAAAACAGGCGATAGCGATGGATCTTATCCCCACCCCTGCAAGAGATGCCTTGAGAAGTCTGGGACTTAGATTGGCCACAGGATGCACCTTACGAGCCCGAGCAAAAAGACCTAAACCGCCTGTCAAATCCACACCACAAAGGCGACGAGAAAATAACAATGAGATGAGGGGAAAAAATTACATTCATTCCACCTCCACCATCACCACCACCACCACCAGTTCCACAAGTCGCCAGTAAATTGATACCGGCCCCAAGTGAATCACCAGCTCCACAGTCACCTGAGGAGTGTGTGTGTGTGTGTGATTTGGATTTTTAATGTAGCTTTAACAATTTTTCAGTCGCATCGCTACAATGTCTGCAGTGTGGCAGTTTATAGTGATGGCTAGCACTGGGGCATCATGCCGCAGACATGTAGCATGATGTCCCACCCAGTCACATTATCCTGACACCAGGCCGACCAGTCCTAACACTAACCTCTTAATGCTGAGTACCAAGTGAGGCAGCTGTTATTACCATTTTTATAAGTCTTTGGTCTGACTCGACCGGGTATCGAACCCACGACCTATTGCATCCGAGGCGGACGCTCTAACCACTAGGCCACCGGAGCGGTGTCACCTGAGGAAGCAGTAGAGATCGAAGCAGAGACTGGATCTAAGTCTGGAGCAGAACGAAGATGCCTGGAGCCCTGAAGAGCTGAATGAACTTGAGCTCAACGAAGTTATATATATATATATATATATATATATATATATATATATATATATATATATATATATATATATAATCATGCTGACGAACTGGGGATTGTATCACTCTTTCATGATAAAGACGAGGCCATCAAACATCTGACGGACCACAAGATCGTCTTTAATGCGAGGAACCACGAACTGCACCCCAACATACCGCTACCCAGCAAGGCAGTCTTAAGGAACGCCCGTAGAGCCATCCGAGTGAGAGGGGTACAGTATACCAACTGTTCTGTCATGGTTACTAGCATGATTGCCCACCATCTTATACTTTTACATGACCTTCCAGACCCAGAATCCTGGTTACCGACTGTGAGCGGAATTTTTTTGCACAGCAGTATAGCAGATATGGTAGACCCAGGTGCCGGGAGAATCTATGTTCCAGCCCAGCAAGAGGAAAACCCGACACACTTAAAGCAACGGGTCATGAGCGAGTATGGACATCCATCGGTGATATCAAGTGTGGAAACCGATTATATGCTTTGAGGTTTTCTATTTGGCTTGAAAACCATTTCGATAAAATCTCTGTATTTATACTAACTTGATCCATTGGATTGCCACGTCAAGGCTTAAAAACTTTCTATGACCTGATAGTGACCAAACTTTTTAAATGTCGCTTAGACATATTAATTAAGTAGGACAAATAGGGAAATTTTATCATGTACACTATGTACTAGAATTAGATAAAATTGATAAGAAGTAGGAAAATTTTACGACTTGTTGGATTTGATTTAACTAAACAGAAAAACTGGACTAAATTTGAAATAAGTACGGGGCTGGCGTTTCTGGGAGTACACGACATCCATGGCTGGCTTCCCGAGTACCTTTCCTCCAGACCTAGCTCGGACATCGTACCATGACGGAATGTGGAACCATTTCCACCCGTCAAAAACCCAGGTGTCCTAATGTGACGTCATTGCTGCCGATCAATCATAGCGGACGTTACATACTGATTGTATTGACACCTGGTGCGTTCAATCGCAACTGAATGTCAATCCTTTTTTCATGAGTGCGTCTTGGGTTCATTCCCACTCATGACGGCCCTACATTCAGGTCGTTAGGGATTAATTAGTCCCACGATCTGGTGGCCAAATTAATTAGTGTTCCTTGAACACAGAAATGCCTGCGGGATTAAGCACTAATTCCTTCCCCCAGGAGTAATTAAACATTCAGCAGTGCTGGAAAAAACCGTCGAACATGCCCTAACGGGCGAAATCGACGTTAATTTAACTTACTAATTCGAGCGTTCATCATTCGCGCCATCATTCCATTCACATTCATTCATTCACTTTGACGACATCGAGGGAATAACATCAGAGCTCTGGTTGGTACTGTGACCAAGTGGCATGACGGGAGCATGGCTTATTGACTTATTTGATTTGGTTGATTGCACAGGTGGCTTACACACTATTGGTATTGTAATAATGTCCATTAGAATAACTGGACTAGATTTGACAAGTTGGCGTTTCGGGGATCTGTGCGCTTGCGCCTTCTGCCTTGCCCCATGCCTCTCTCGGACATTCGTACCATGACGGAGATGTGGAACCATTTCCACCCGTCAAAATTCAGGAATCTGGATGTGACGTCACAGTCGCAACCAATCGCGACGGGCGTCTCATTTTGCTTTGGTAGAAACAGGGCTCAGTGAAACAGACTGGGAAAAACTTCTTTTTTAACATGAGTGTGTATTGGGTCCAATCCCACTCATGAAAGACGTACATTCAGATCGTTAGGGACTTAAATAGTCCCACGACCTGAGTCTAAAATTAGCAGCGCTTTTTTGAGCACATAAATGCGTGGGGGATGTGGTACGAATTCCTTCCCCTACGAATAATTATCAGTCCGCCGTGCGGACATAAACATTACGGACATGCCCTGGCAGGCGAACACGTCGTTAATCTAACTGTAAATAAGTAATTCGCGCCATTCTACACGGAATAAAACTAAGATGATGGTCAGCAACATGGAGAAGATGACGAAATTGTAGGAGGTGCAAGATACGCTTGGGATGTTGGAGGAAATGTTGGTGAAGGTTGAATATAGTGCTATAGCTTACATCATATGGTGATGGAGTTCAATAATATCAAGAAATGTATAAAAAAATAGTAAAGGAGATGATTAAAAAGGAAAAGGAAGATACAGAGGAGAAAGAACATATGAGAGCATGGAATGTTAAGACTCAAAACGAACAGGAGAATGAAAAGAGAAAAAAAGAGGAGTTAGTGGAGAAGGAAGAGGAGGAGGAAGATAAAATGGATAAGAAAAGAAGAACGTGCTAGGGAAGATAAGGTGCTGGTAAGACAAGGCAGAAATTAAAAGAAGAAAACCAACGACCCTTTCCAGGGACACTCAACTGTCTCGAAGAGATTTGCTCTCTTGCCTAAAACATGTTTTAGTCAATTTTATATCTTATGTTTGTCTCCAAAAAATGTATTCTCTTGCCTACAAGCTTTTTTAGTTGATTTTATATTTTAGGTGTGATAGGTTAAAGACAAATACAGTACACACACACACACACACACACACACACACACACAGTAGCGCGTATTCAGGGCAGCCACTTGCAACATTGTTGCCAATGCCCGTGACGTCAACCACCTGTTCCATTCCTATCGTCCGTATACAGTCCCAACCTTTTGTCGCCATAAATCTTGTCGCTATTCAGGCCTACGACCTTTTTGACTGGAATTTCCACTGTCGCTATATCGCCCCCATTCACTACTTACGCATACTGATTGTCCTAATGTGATTCTGAGATATAAATGTTCTATTTCAGGAAAATTGGAGAGAGAGAGAGAGAGAGAGATTCAAAATCACGGAAATGAAACAAAAAAATGGGATACTTCGTTGATTGCCATCTGTCTTGTTTATTAATCCTCGTAGAATGTGCATAGTTATTAAACTGAAAATATTGTCCACCTGTGCCATTTTGGCGTATACTGTTGCTGAAGTAAGTGTATAGACAATTTAAATCTTTTCTTGATAGCGTTAAAACTGAAGTCGCGTTATAAAGAGGTTTGTAATAAAACAGTTTGCAACGACCTAGACAATGTTTATTTGATTATTTACTGTTAAATTCTAGTGAATGAAAATGCATTGTCAAAAACTGATAATTCGTTTTTTCACGGTCCATAAATTCAACGTGAGATTTGTCTGCAGTAAGGGTCCGTAACTATCCATACAAGGGGCCCCGAGTGGCCGAGTCGTCTAAAGCGCTCTGCGTTACGGATCACTGCCATCTCACCTCTGTCTGCGTGAGTTCGAGTCTATTATTCGGCCAATGTGGGTATGTGAGAAAGCTTGCAGTAGCTTCTCGTGGGTCTGTGGTTCTTCCCGGGGTTTTCCCGGGTTCTTCCTCCGCCATTAATACTGGCCGTTATGCATAGCCTATCTTGTGCTGAAAATGGCTTTAAACCACACAAAAACAACAACAACTATCCATACAAACATGAAAAGGGCAAATATGTGGCACGGGTAGTAACCTCAGTCCATACAAAAATGGTGGAGATTTCGCTGTGGCAAGGGACAGTAACATCCACAAGTATATCCACCAGCATATTTAACTTTCACATACAATATATTTAAATAGAACACACAAATGTATAACGGACATGCGCTCTCACTAGCTTCCGGCCATGAGACTCGTATTAAGCTTTGCTGCCTACGGAGACAATAGCAGACTCGGAAATGTTTCGACCTTAATATCTATATTTTTCATTACTATTATGTGAGTTATCGAGTTGGTATTATATATAAAAGTAGTAAATGGGGGCACCCTACCCTCAATGGGAATTAGCATTACAGACAGGGTCCCGGCACTCTAGCCTCAATGGAAATTTAACATGGGGAATACAAGCCCGGTACCCTAGCCTCAATGGGAATTAGCATTACAGACAGGGTCCCGGCACTCTAGCCTCAATGGAAATTGAACATGGGGAATACAAGCCCGGCACTCTAGCCTCAAGGGGAATTGAACATGGGAAAAAGTCTTGGGCAACTCTAGCCTCAATGGGAATTACCATTACAGGACCCCATGGGACAATCTAGGGACTATGTAAATTTAACATGGGAATAGACTGTGGGTCTGTTGAGCGACAAAATGGAACAGGGTCGGAACAATATTTTAATAAGGTCCCGACCTGAGGGGTCTATGGAAAGGGAACAGGGGAGAGGGATAGAACACACACCCACACACATATTAAATAAAAAAAGGGGAGGCAATTGAAAGTCGATCTCTTTTCGAGAAATGTGGGTGGCCCTGAAAAGGGCCTTTGGGTTTATATATGCCCTTAACATGAAGGGCATCTGTGACTTCTTCTTGTCCTTAGGCTTCGTCTCACTGTAGGACCGTAAATCAGGACTCTTTTGAGGCATCCTTGCCTCTCCACGTAAATCCTACGTATCCATAGGTTGCTGGCAGTCCTATGGACAACTGTCCATTCGGATCGGACATACATCGGTATATCCGTCCTGAACATCATTGTTGACACAAGGGTGGAAGATTCAACGTCAGTCCACATGCTGAGGTGACGAGAACAGGTAAATATATGCAGTGAACTGCGCTTATTTATAGGTAGAGAAAGGATTGAAACGGATTGAGTTCATTGACCAATCCAAACACGCGTTACAAAATTCAGTCAGCTCGCATCCAATCCGAAGAGAACAGTCTGTGACGTCACGTGGTCTATATAGATTCGCTACCGCCTGTGTGCAGTCAATCGATGCGAGACAGTGATTGAACATGACGGAAACTCAGAAAACGATCCATTGGGGTGCACCAGCAGTGGAGACTACACAAGGGAATCCGGACTTACTTTCAGAAGAGGTACATTGGGATATTGTGGATTTTCTTACCTCGCAAGAATTTGTTCCGGAACCTTCGTCACCTTCATTACCACACGTGGAGAATCTTAGACAGAGACAGAAAGAAGAATTGGAGAAATTTATACAACGACAAAAGGAAGCGGAACAAGCTTTTCTTTTATAGCAACAATAGCAAGAAGAGGTAAGAAAAAAGAAACAACAACAAGAAGCAGCAGCAAAGAAACAAGAGGGTGAAAATCAAACGGTCACGGTACTGTTAGACATTTTAGCGGAGTTAAGAAGTCTGAAACAAATGTATCAGACTTCTTTATCACGACCGAAGAGAATACGACCTTCCCGAGCTAAACACGCCAACCCTGTGACTAAGCCTACCGTACCACCCTTAGTGATTTCAACCCAATCATCATCATCAGAAGTTGATTGCTTAAACTCACCCCTACACCAAAAACCAAAGGCCCTTTTCAGGGCCATCCACTTCTCTCGAAAAGAGATAGACTTTCAATTGCCAATAACTCAAAAAAAATAATACATTTTACCCCTATAGTACGTGTATATGAGTGCGTGAGTGTAGCTTCTTATTTAAAATCAAAACTCAAAGACACTTACCTTTTTTATACCTAATTTATTCTTTTATAAATAGTTACAATCCAATTCACACTTCACAACAGAGCACTTTAAAAAGTACATTCACTTCTTCTGTCTCACTGTTTAGTCTCTCTGTTTTTTAAATTTCTTCACCGTCACAGTCTTTTCCTCCTCTTCCTCCTCACTTTCTTCCCTTCTTCTTTTCTTCTCCTGTTTCTTTTTCTTCACCTGTCTGCTATCTTCCTCGTCTTCTTCCTCTGAAGAATCCCTCTCTTCTTCTGACTCCTCTTGTTTCTTTTTTGGGCAATCTGGAGACCAATGTCCTTTTTCTTGACAATAATAACAGGTATCTTGACTGTTGTCTCTTTTAACCCCTGTTTTTCTTTTTTGACGGTCTGGACACTCTGAAGACCAATGCCCTTTCTTCTGACAGATATAGCGAGTATCTTCACTTTTACCTCGAAAGGAAGGAGAGTAGTCCGTCGGCTGGTCTGAAGAAAATTTTCTAATGACCCCTCGCAACGCTCTGATGAAACGTTCCATCTGGGTAGTCTCTTCCATCGTTGTGCTCGGTTTGAGAGTGAAATGAATAGTGAAAGGACAAGACACATACCCTTTATATACACTGGTCTGCTAGGTCTATAAATTAGTCCATGGTGTTTAAATTTTAGTCATTTGACTTTTTTCACTCAAGATGAAACGATCCAATTCATTTGAGAAGAAAGAAGAAGAAAGTAAGAGGCAGAAACGTGATCTATCGCCTCGTACCAGAGCTGAAGTCTTGGCACAAATTCATGCCAGTGATTTTGAAGAGGACGTGAGTGAACCAGAATCCGAACCCTCTAAACAAAGTTCACCACCCTTAGTTAACCCTGAAAAGTACTATTCCATTCGAGAGACAGAAAAGCGCTCCTCTAGAAAATTTAGAACCACGGCTTACAAATACACGGTGAAGTTTAAAGATTTCAAGTCCGAAGTACCGTTAGAGAAAGCAGAAGGGTTCATCACGGGGTGTGGGATTCTTTGCTCACCACACTCAAGCGACAATGTCAACCCAAAGAAGACGATCGCTTGAGACTTTCCATACAACACGACGGTTTGAAATCCCTTGTTTGGATCGAGTTTAGCACCCCTGCAGAATTGACTGCTTCCAAAGTCATGGACAAAATTCAACACGTACAACAATCCAATGACTAGTTTGACATCACCGATGGTAAAGCCACACTGGACATGACCCACGTCTCTCCTCCTCAAGGGACTGGACGCAAAAATATGTTATTGGTGGACGAGCTTCGCAGCACCAAAACAAGTCTCGTCCGAATTCACAACCCTCAGGACCAGATGTGTTTAGCCAGGGCCATCGTGGTGGGACGAACCTATGTCAACAAGAACGACACGGTACAATGGAAAAGAGCCTGGAAAACTATTCGACAATCGGACCGAGCCAAACAACGAAACGAAGCAGAACTCCTGTTACAACAAGCTGTCTTGCCCAAAGACAAACCCTGTGGCATTCCTGAAATGCAAAAATTGCAAGATGCCCTAGCTCCATTCTACACCTTGAAAGTGCACCCTCAAGAAATGCGCAGGCCTCTGTTGTTTCGAGGGAAAGACTTTAAGGATGGAAAATACATTCACCTTTATCATCACGATGACCATTTCGATACCATTACCAGTATCACTGCATTCCTGGGATACGGTTATTACTGTGAGAAATGTGACTATGGCTATAAAAATCGAGAGCAACACAAGCATTGCGGATCGAAATGCTCAGGATGTTTGGCCTCTCCACCCTGTCTGAGCGAAGGACCAGTGCATTGTTCAACTTGTCGGCGCACGTTTGTCAGCCCTACCTGTTACCAACAACATTTTAAGACGCAAGGTTCACAGCAGAAATGTGCTTGTCAACTGCTGTGATTGTGCCCTACGTGTGGACAAGGCATACGTACCAACAGTGCCAATGCACACGTATGTTCAGGAAAGAAAAAATGTCACATATGTCACCACATGGTGGACTTGGAACACGAATGTTACGTGCAAAAATACCAACCCCCACCAGAGAAAGAGGACAGTCACAAGAAGAAAGGCAATTTAATCTTTTTTTATTTCGAATGCATGCAAGAGACCGGTATTCACATTCCTTCTTTCTGCGTGGCTCATCGAGCGTGCGAGAAGTGCATTCAGGAACCTATCTTCAGTCATTGCCCTCACTGCAGTAAGATTCCCGGAGGGCGTGAAAAAATCTTTCGAGGACCGAACACGTTAGCCGATTTTGCACAATGGGTCTTAGACCTCATCGACAAGACGTGGAGCCAAGAGGACATCGAACGTTACGGAGATTGTCATCGTCATGCCACGGTGATGGCTCACAATTTCTCCGGATACGATGGACAGTTTCTTCTCAGATACTATACGGAACAAGGCACCGAGTGTCCTAAAGTCACTTTGAACGGAGCCAAAATCATTTTCATGCAAGTGGGACAAGTACAGTTTAAAGATTCGATGAGTTACTTGGCCATGCCTTTGAGCCGAATGCCTAAAACGTTTGGAATGACAGAAATGGCTAAAGGGTACTTACTACACTTTTTCAATACGGAAGCCAATCAACATTCCGTTCTACCCCATTTACCTGAGGCTCACTATTATGACCCTGACAACATGCGTACCGAACAACGAGAAGCTTTTTACGCTTGGTACCAGGCTCACGCCTCGGACCCTTTCGACTTTCAGGAAGAAATGTTAAAGTATTGTCGTTCCGACGTGGACATTTTACGACGTTGCTGTGGAAAATTTCGAGAACTGTTCATGGAACGCGGAGGGGTTGATCCTTTGAAAGAAGCTTGCACCATTGCCAAAGCGTGTTCCTTAGTGTACCGGCAATGATTCATGCCTGAAAACACCGTGGCTGTCATCAGTCCTCAAACGACCAACTATGTCAAACGTCAATACTCGGTCAAAGCCCTACGCTGGTTACATTACTTGTGCGACAAGGAAGACAAATGGATTCAGCATGCCCGCAACGGAGGAGGCGAAAAGACCATCGGAACGCATTCGGTCGATGGCTGGGACTTAGAAAACCCCAAGATCGTGTACGAGTTTAACGGTTGCTTATTTCACGGATGTCCCGTCTGTTACCCTGACCGTGGCACTAAAAATCAGTTTTTACAACGAACCATGGAAGACTTGTACCCGGCCACTTGTCAGCGACGCCTAAAGTTAGAACAGCAAGGATACCAAGCGGTGGAAATGTGGGAACACGAATACGATCACCGTTTGAAAACCGATCCCGAGTTTAAACGCCTCTTGGAAAGTTACCAGTTCATGGACCCGCTGAACCCGAGGGATAGTTTGTAGGGAGGAAGGACCAATGCCACCTGTTTGCTGTACCAAGCCGACGAAGAGAAAGTAGAAGAAATCAAATACTTGGACGTGTGTTCGCTGTATCCCTACGTGTGCAAATATTGTCGCTTTCCTGCAGGGCACCCACAATTGTTCACGGAACACATCGACCTGAAAAACATTCGACAATACGAAGGCTTGATCAAGTGCAAAGTTTTGCCTCCCAAGGACTTGTACCATCCCGCCTTACTCACCATTGCCAAGGCAAACTGATGTTTCCTTTGTGCCGTACTTGTGCCAAACGTGCAACCAAGATCAGCCTTGTCAGCACACCCAGGAAAAACTGGCTTTGACGGGAACCTGGGTCAGCGTAGAGTTGTTCAAAGCTCTGGACATGGGATATCAACTGTTAGAAGTGTACGAAATTTGTCACTTTCCCATGACACAACAATACCACAAAGGTGACCCTACGCAGAAAGGCATTTTCGCCGACTACGTGGATGCCTTTTTGAAACTGAAACAAGAAGCCAGTGGCTATCCTTCCTGGTGTCACACTCCCGAAGACCAAAAGACATTCAAAGAGAAATACTGGGCACAAGAAGGCATTACTTTAGATCACATCGAGAAAAACGAAGGCAGGCGATCGTTTGCCAAAGTGATGTTAAATTGCTTGTGGGGTAAAATGGCACAACGTCCGAGTTTATCCAAGACGGAGTATTTGACAGAACCTTCCCGCTACTTTCAGATGATTCACGACAAAACCAAATTCATGAAACACGTGAACGTCGTTCGCGAGGATTTGATCTTGGTCAATTACGAAGAAGATCTGGACTTTGTACAATACGATTCGTTTGGAAATGTCATCATTGCGGCTTACGTGACAGCTCATGCTCGCTTAAAATTGTACGAAGCTTTAGAACTGTTAGGGGAACGCGTCCTGTACTTTGACACGGACAGTTGCATTTACATCCATCACCCGATTCAACATCACCCTAACATCGAAGGAGACCGTTTAGGAGCCTGGACAGACGAGCATCCCGACGACAAGATTCTAAGTTTCGTCAGTGGTGGTCCCAAAAATTATGGCTACGAATACCGTGACAAACAAGGAGAAGTGCACACGAAGTGTAAAGTGAAAGGATTGACTCTGAATTATCGTACCATTCGTGTGGTCAACTTTGGGGTATTGAAAGAAGCCTTGCAATCTGGAGAGGATGAACACTTTAAAGTGACCACCTATCAACCCAACAAGATTGTACGTTTACCCACTCACCACATCGTCAGTCGACCCTTGGAAAAAGTCTATCAAATCGTGTACCAGAAGCGAGTGCGACTTCCCAATCATTTCACCTTGCCGTATGGACACGCCGGTATTGGTCTGTATATAAAAAGGAACCCTAGGCAAGATCGATAGTTCATTGTGACTACCAAGACCAAGTGAACAAGATGAATACTTTCAGAGAAACACAAAACAAGTTTAGACAGGCACAATTCAAGTTTGGGGCTTCTGAAGTGGAATGCGATTGTGAGCCTTGCGACTTTTCAACCTGTGTTAGTGACAGTACCAGAAGAACCCGTCACCCAGGACAGCACTGTCGTGGACATCCCTGAAAGACCCTTTCGGGAGGACACTTGTGTGACCTTTCCCCCTATAGAACTGGTCAGAACATTACCCAAAACATGTTGTACAGACACTTGTTTTTATTCCACGTTGATGGTTATCATGTGCCTTTTATCGTTGTACTTAAGCCTTTGGCTTTTATGTAATTTTGTCTTTCTTATTCATTTTTAAAACATTCAATAAACGTGTCCTGAAAAAAGTATATAAACTCTCGTCTTGTTTGTTTTCGTGTCACAAGTGACATTCCTCACACTATGGCTACCTCTGCTGTCTCTGCTCCCTCTTCCTCCACTGTCAAAGTCATCGACGAACACTTAGATCGTGCCAGTTGGGAGGCTTTGTATCTTCGCCATCCCTTTAACGTGCTCATTGCTGGACCTAGCGGTTCAGGCAAAACCGAATTCGTCAAACGCTTGATCGAACATAAACATCATTTGATCGATCGTCCACCTCAACGCATCGTGTGGTGTTATAAAGAGTGGCAATGGGCGTACAGCCTCTTGCGAGAAAGTCAAGGCGATTCCATCGTGTTTGTGGAAGGCATTCCTAAAGAAGACGACGGCATCGTCTCTGACTCCCGTCAAACCCATTTGGTCATTTTTGACGACATGTTAGGAGAAGACGAAGAAGAAATTAAACTGTGGTTCACGCGCAAAGGGCATCACCGTAATGCCAGTGTCGTTTACATCACTCAAAATTTGTTTCAACAAAGTAAAGCCCATCGTACCATCAGTCTCAATGTGCATTACGTGGTCTTGTTTAAAAGCCCTCGAGATAAATCGCAAGTGCAAGTCTTAGCCAAACAGTTGGGGACACCTTGGCTGACTCAGGCTTACGACGATGCCACTCAAACTCCACACGCCTATTTACTTGTCGATTTGAAACCTACGACCCCCGATGATTTACGATTTCGTACCCACTTGTTTCACCACTGGTGCCAAGACGGAGGGCCTGTCCTGTACACGTCTCCGTCCTCGACTTAACTTCATTCCACAAAAAAAATCTATAAAAACCTCAGACCCTTTTCGTCTGTCTCACACACATTTTGAACATGGCGTCCCTTCAGTCGCATCTTCCCGTCAAATTGATTCGTGCCTTGTATGGCATCAGTCGAGAAAAAAAATCCACAAACACGAGCTCGTGTCTTAGAAGCTAGTCTCAAAGAAGTCTTACGATGGTTCACGGTGACGGCACGTCAATTACTACAAGGGATCATGCAGATTCCTCATCAAACCAAACGCTTTTTTGATCGAAACAAAGTCGCTTTGACCCAACTGGCCGATCCCCGCATCGACACTCAAACCAAAAAACAAATCATTTTGAAACCTGGAGGGAACGGTACTCGAGGTGGGGTCATCATTCGCTCTCTCTTAAGATGGGATCCTAATGCCCCCAAAGTTCTCCCCAAGAAAAAAGTCAAACGAAGCTCCAAGAAGAAGAAAAAGACCAGGTCCCCAAGGAGACCCGTGTCTCCAAGAACTTCTCCAGTGGCGGGACCCTCCTCTTACCAGACACCATCCCGGAAAAAGAAAAGAAGCCCCCAGAAAAAGAAACAGAGAAAAAGTCCCCAGAAAAAGAAAAGTCCACAGAAGAAAACTAGTCGCAAGAGAGGCATTTCGGCCAGGACGCAACCTTACACTCGGAAACCACGACCTGCCACAGCGGTGACTGCGTCTCCGGCAGCCTCACGTTTATCCACTTCTCCGTTAATGACACCCAGAACTGAAGAGTACTTGGAGACGTTGATCACACCAAGAACTTCTCCGTTGATGACCCCAAGAACTTCCCCAGTGGCAGGACCCTCCAATTTAGTGCCAGTAACTGCTGCTCACAAAGTACCTTCTCCCAAAATCAAAGTCCAAGAAAGATCGGGCATGTTACAAAGTTTACTGGATTTGTCCAAGCAAGAACTGGCTCGATTTAGTCCGTTACGTACCCCTGCACGACGTGTCATGCCTGTCCTGAAGTTGATACGACGTAAAGACAATCAGTGGCGACGCGTTCCAGTATAAAAAAGGTGTGTGACCAAGTCGGGGTATCAGTGTTTTGGTGCTCCTGAAGATGTCACCCTCCAGAAAACATCCCTCTTCTAAACAACCCCAAGGAAAGAAAAGGAAAGGACTGCCACCACGTTTAGTCAAACATGGGGACATGTTATCTGTCGTGTCCAAAGCTTCTCCACCCCTACGAAAAAAACTCATTCAATCAGCTTCCAAAGAGGTCATCGATACCGTGTGCGAATGTTGTTTGAACGTCTTGAAAGGTACGATCCCTTTGTCCAAACACCAGAAACAATGCTTAGGCAAACATCGTCACGTTCTTCGCCAAATGGTTCAAAAGAAAATCCCCCTTCGTCAAAAGAAGAAGATGTTGGTCCAACGTGGAGGCATTTTACCCATCTTGTTAGGCCCATTGCTGAAAGGAGTCTTGGGAACCATGTTGGGAGGACTGATGGGAGCAAGATAAAAAGGCCCTCTGAAGTCCCAAGATCTCAGAATCGACCCTTGACAACCCCATGGAAGGACGAAAACTAGCTTTAGTGCCTTACAAACGATGGATGGAATACCATCGTTGGCAAGAACAACGCACCCCGCATTTACCTCCTAATCCCCATTTGAGCGAAATGTCCCAGTTACAATACGAACTGCAGTCCTTGATGGATCGCCAAGATTTGTCCGAAACAAAAAAATCGCAAAAGTACGGTCAACTCTTGCAACGACTACAACTCTTTCACCAGAAAGCTTTAGACAAAACAGCTCTACCCACTCTGAAAGATTTTAAGACCTTGATGAAAAGTCCAGCACCATCACCAGTACCACCACTACCAGTGACCAAGACAGAAAAAGAAGAAGAAGAAGGGTTTCAAACTCTACCAGAAAAAGTACGCAAGTTAACAACACCACCTACCTCCAGAATTGGATGGATTAAAAAGATGATGACCACCCCTTCTTCATCACAAGAGAAAAAGAAAGTGAAGACAGAAGTGAAACAAGAACCGATATCCCCTGTTCCGGCATCCTCCTCTGCGACACCTATTGCTGGTCGCACAGGCAAAGCATTGCAATCCAAGAAAGTACCCCAAGAGGAAAAGAGTAGCATCTTCCAAGAGTGGGTGCCTTATTAACACACAAACACAAAATGGAAAAAGTGTTAGCCAGCATTTACTATGATCCCTCGCATCCTGCAGGTTACGCAGGAGTTCAAAAATTGTATCATGCTGCCAAAATGCGACTGAAAAGTTTCCGTTTACCTCAAGTGCAACGATGGTTACAAGAACAAGCTACCTACACTTTACACAAACCCATTCGACGCATGTTTTCCAGAAGTCGCACCCAAGTGGAAGGCATCGATCATCAATGGCAAGCTGATTTAGCCGATGTCTCTCATTTGGCCAGCTACAATCGCGGCTTCAAATATTTGTTTTGTGTCATCGACGTCTTTTCCAAATTTGCCTGGGTCGTACCCTTGACTTCCAAATTGAGCAGCGAGTTAGTGCGAGCCCTGCAACGAGTGTTGAAACAAAGTGGTCGTCACCCTCTTCGATGGCAAACGGACAAAGGTACCGAATTTCTGAACCAAGCTTTCCAAAAAGAATTAAAGAAACGTGACATTCATTTTTTTTACCACCGAGAATCCCGAGACCAAAGCCAGCATCGTGGAACGTTTTCAACGCACTTTGAAAGAACGCATGTGGAAAAATTTTACGCATCACCACACTCTGAAGTACATCGACATCTTACCGCACCTGGTGCAAGCGTACAACCAATCTTACCATCGAAGCATCGGACGTGCCCCACAAGAGGTGACTCCAGAAAACGAAGTGTTGGTGTTTGAGCGCCTGTTTGGTACGTCCCCGACGAGGGCTGCCCCCAAGAAAAGTGGAGTGTTCACCGTAGGAGATTGGGTGCGCATTGGCAAAACCAAACGCACTTTCGACAAAGGTTACTTACCTAACTGGACGACCGAATTGTTTCGTGTCACTGGACGAGTGCATGGCCGTCATCCTGCCGTCTATAAATTGGAAGAAGTGCTCAAAGGAACGTTTCACTTACCCGAGTTACAACGTGTCACCAAAAAAGAAGACGACGTGTACGACATCGAAAGCATTCTCGAACGCAGAACCCGTAAAGTGGGCAAACGACGTGTCAAAGAAGTCAAAGTACGTTGGAAAGGATATCCACCCAGTTTCGATTCTTGGATCGACGCTTCGCAAGTCATCGACTATAAAAAGAAGTGACCATCATGCCCTTTCACACAGACGCAGCTACTACTGCCACCACTCCTTCACCCAGTTCTTCTCTGCAAGATTTGCAAAAACAAGCCTTGTGGGTGTGGTGTGGAGAACGTGTGCCTAAAACACAAATCGTCTTTTTCTGCCAAATCTTCGTGGTGTATTGTGTCATCGGCGCAGCCATCGCCAATTTAAGTTTGCAACAAGGAGACAAACAATTGTGGACAATTTTATTGAGCAGCTGCATCGCTTACCTGCTTCCCAATCCCTCCCTGAAATTCTCTTCCAACGGGAACCACGGGAACCTTGTGTCCAGTGCCAGTGTCAGTCACCACTCCAATAACAACAACAACAACCCTATTTTGGGCGGAGACACGCCTCTGACGTCCAGTAACCCCTCGGACAGCCACAGAACTCTGGAATTATGAGTCACCAAAACCAATTTTACTTAACCTTACCCAGTGACAGTTCCATGGAGGTGTTTCCCAACAACACGTTGTGCTGTTACACGGCCAAATTACCTCAGACCATCCCATTAGATCACGAAGCCCGTTGGGAAGTGGCTTTAGTAGAAATCATTCACCCGACTCAAGTCCTCAATGTCCTTCCCAGTCAAAACTTTTTTGATGTGGAAGTTCATGACGAACAATTGCAACAGTACTGGATACCCATGGCAAATATGACAAGAAAACCCCTGGCACAAAAAATCAAAAGTACACCACCTATCACTTGTTCGTTCTCCCAGGCTATTATTTTAGTGGTCAACATTTGGTCAGCAAGATAGCCTCCAGGTTTAATGTCGTGTTTCTGAAAGCTTTGGAAAGTGTCAAAAAAAAGTGTCACCATGGAATACCACAAAGCAGCTTGTCGCTTCTTGATGAAATTTGACTGGGGTAAAATCGTGTCCATTTTATTTTGTCCTGAATTGTTTGACATGTTGGGCGGAGACATGGACATGAGAAAGGCCATGCTCAAGAAAAACGAATTACCAATCATTTACGACAACGAGTCTTTTAGCAAGTTATTTCGTGCCCCGGTAGAACTGAACCAAGGACTGAATTTGATGTTTGTGTACTCCGATGTGGTGGAGTATAACGTGGTGGGACACACCTCTGTGCCGTTACTGCGTGTCATTCCTTTCAAAGTGGATTCTGCCACGGTCACTGACGAGGAAGGTGGAAACACTTACCACGTTCACCGCGAATTTGTACATCCTCACTATTTGCCTGTCAGCAAGTCGTATTTGGACACGGTCAACATTGCTATAAAAGGAGATCTGGGACAAAATATTCCATTCACCAAAGGAAAAGTCACGGTGAAACTCCATTTTCGAAAACGGTTCTCTCATGATTCGTAAGTCATGTATCCAGTGTACCGAGGGGTTGCTCGACAGCGAGGACACGGTTTAGGAGATATGTTAAAATCGGCCTTTCGTTCGGTGGCCCCAGTGTTGAAACCGATGGTGACACGCGGATTGCACGCCTTGAAAGATGCGGCACTGACACAAGGCAAAGAATTTCTCCAAAATGTCATCATCGACAAACAAAATCCTAAAGAAGCCTTCATGAGGGCAGGCAAAAATGTCTTGCTGCAAACGGGCAAAGACCTTTTGGGCCGACGAGACACACCTATAAATGCCCTGCAGGCTACCGAGTCAAGCATTCAGCAAGGACAAGACAGAAAGAGACGACGAAGAAAACACCCTTTCACCAGACTTCACACGTCTAAAGCTAGAGAGGCAAAGAAAAGAAGAACCGTTCGAGACTTAAACGTTTTCGATTATTGAGAAAGAGAAAAAAATGATGCACCGAGAGTCTTGCGCCTGTTTCAAGTCGGAACTGGATCTGTTTGCCATGCCCACCACCATGATGACCATGCAAGAATCCCAATGGGTGGAATTTCATCCCGTCTCCTCTTTGACGGATTCCGCTCCCATCGAGTTTGAAATCAAAGGACAACCCGAAGATTACATCGATCTGAATAGCAGTTACCTGTATTTGAAAGTGAAAGTGATCAAAACGGACAACACCAATCCAGGAGGCGATGCTAGAGTAGCTCCTGTCAACAATTTCATACATTCCTTGTTCATCGAAGTGGACTTGTACTTGAATAACAAACTGGTCAGCAGCAGCATGGATACTTATCTATATCGTGCCTACCTGGAAAATCTCTTGACGTACGGAAAAGAAGCCAAGAATACTCATCTGGATGCTTGCGTGGTATGGAAACCTGACACGGCAGGTGTAGGCACGTTTAGCGACACAGTCCTGACAGAAGATGACAATCCTCACAATGTGGGGTTTAACGACCGTCGTAAAAAAATTCTGCAAGGGCGAAGTTTAGAACTGATGGATCGTTTGCATTTGGACATGTGGTTATAAGAAAATTATTTGCTGAACGGGGTGGATATCCGTCTGAGACTGAATCGTAGCAGTGCCGCTTTCCATTTGATGGCTCATGCCAATGAATACAAAACTGTCATTCATGAAGCCCGACTTTACGTGCGTCGTGTGGAAGTGTTACCTAAAGTGGGAAACGACGTCAGTCAGACGTTGAGCAGAACGACCGCCAAGTATCCGATATGACGCGTAGAAGTGAAAACGTTCACCATTCCCGCTGGACAGCGATCTATGATCGAAGATCATCTGTTCCAAGGACAGTTACCCAAGCGTTTGATTGTTGGTATCGTCAGGAATTCAGCCTTCAACGGAACCCACGATCAAAATCCTTTTGAGTTTCAACATTACAATGTGTCCAAGATCGAAGTCAGTCGCGACGGCAAGACCTTGTGTACCCGACCCTTTGAGCCCAACTTTGGTGTCGCGAAGAATTATTTGAGATCGTACTTGTCCCTGTACGAAGCCACGGGACAGTTAGGAACCAACACCAGTCACGGTATTTCGTACGACGATTATGCAGGAGGCTATGCTTTGTGGGGTTTTGATTTCACTCCAGACCAAGGCAGCGACGAGGGACATTTCCACCCTATAAAATCGGGTCAGATTCGTGTGGAACTTCAGTTTGCAAATCCACCTCCAGATCACACAGTGAACGCCCTGCTGTATGCAGAATTTGACAATACCATATAAATCAACAGTTTGAGAGAAGTCATTCTAGACTACTAGAAGCCATGGAAGACTGTTATCTCTCTTTGCCTAGTGGAGAAACTTTGAAGATGGAATGTGAGGAGACCGGGGAAGAAGAATCTCAAGACAAAGACGAAGAAGTTATCATGATGAAGTCAAGATGGCCAGAACAAGAAGCCCATTTAGTCTCCTGTTTTGCCAAACACTTGGTCGAAAAAATGACGGAATTGATCAAGAAAGATTGCTATGGATGTCAAAACGATCATCCCAGTCAAATTCAACACGATAAATGCCTAATGCTGAGTCAAGAAGAAAAATTGAACGAGTATCTGGACGAAGCTTGGAGTCTCATCTCGGACGAAGTCGTGTTGCATCAGTGGTATAAAGACTTGCGTGAACATTCTTGTCCATCATTAACCACTCAAGAGATCCATCGTATCGAAGCTCTCCTGAATCAGAGTGGGGAGACGAAGCGAAGAAACGGTTATTTGTCAGACATTTTCAAGCAAAAAGTCAGGATCGAATTGATGACTTAGTACTACCTGTGAAGAAGAAAACCACACAAATCAATGGATACCTGGGAACTTTATTACCTCTTGAACCACAGTTCGTACACGGCTTCTTGGAATCGTGTCGTCTGTGCTAAAGATGAACTCCCTCATCGCAAACTTGAAGACCATCAAGATTACGTGATCAACACGGACGACAGTCATCTCCCAGGAACCCACTGGGTAGCCGTCTACTTTCCTCAAGAAGGATGTGAATATTTCGATTCGTATGGATTGCCCCCTTTGGAAGACGATATCATTGACTTTATGAGAAGAAATGCTCAGACCACCCGATTCAATAATGTGAAATTACAAGGCACAGATTGCTTGGTGTGTGGACAGTACTGTGTGTATTTTCTGCATCATCGCAGTCTGGGTTATTCCTTAGAACATTTAGTGACTCATTTTGATCCTCGTTCTTCTTCTAGAAACGATGTGAAAGTAGATCAATGGTTTTGTGACCATTATGCTTATCTTTTGTCTCAAGCTAGGAAACGTAGTGTCCATCAATGGCCTAATGACTCCAACAGTGGAAATCACAATTTCATTCACAACGTTGTCAGCCCTGTCCAAAATAATGTGTGAGTTGGAAAAAAATGTTTGTCATTTGAAACAAAATGTTTGATGTTATATTGTTGGATTATTGTTAAAAATGTTAGAGTTGTTTGTTAGTGTTAAGTGATTTTGAATAAAAAAAATGTTGTGTTTTGAAAAAAATGCCTTTGTGGTTTGTTTGGCTATAGAAATCTTGATTCATGCTGTTTGACTTCTTACTATCCCTCTCATGACACTCATTGAACGTTTCGGCTCGAAAACCGTGGAGGGATGTTTTCCTTCACGTCCGCGCTTTGACTTTAAAGCCGGGGTAGCCTCCAGTCTAACCATCCATTGTCGACTCATCCTCCTACGAAGATGTGCTCCAAACTAGCTAAGCTAAACGAAGCCTACGTGAATTTGCATAGGGTCAGACACAGTCTGATACCGAAGCCAGAAGAGATAGAGAATGTGAGAATGCTAAAAGTCACTGAAGACCTGATAGAAGAGCTCTTCAGAGAAGAAGTGAACAGGGAGAAAGAAGAATGGACAGAGAAGTACAGACTTCAGAAACAGCAGAGAGAGCAGCAACAGCAGCAACAGCAGCAACAACAGCAGCAGCAGCAGCAGCAACCTGAACCTGACAGAGGCTTTGTCGATTGTAGTATCGACACCAAAGATTTGTTCTTCTCTTTCTGAAGAAGCAGACCTATCGTCAGAAAGTCTATCGTCAGAGGACATCGCATTCTTAGAAACTAAAAGATTGCCATAGCAAACAAAAAAACCAGCCCTTTTCAGGGCTACCCAATACTCTAGAAAAGAAATAGTAATCGATTTGCCAATGTGTGTATGTAGAGTAGTGTAAATATAAACACTGACTATTTTTTCTTGTGTGTGTGTGTGTGTGTGTTCGCGTACGTTGTGTAGATCGTATATTTGGTTGTTTTTTTTTTCTTCTTCTTCCTCCCGAGTGTGGATAGTATATTTGGGGTTTGTATGCGTTAGCGACGTTGTGTGGATAGTATATTTGGGGTTTGTACGCGTTAGCGTACGTTTGTGTGGATAGTTTATTTGGGGTCTCCCCTCTGTGTTGATAGTATATTTTACCTCTTCCCTCTGTGTGTGTGTGTGTGTGTGTGTGTGTGTGTGTGTGTGTGTGTGCGTATGTCTGCGCGCGTACGTTGTGTGTGTGTGTGTGTGTGTGTGTGTGTGTGTGTATGTATTGGTCTCTGTTTGTCCCTATAAAACTCACTTTATCCCTATCAGATACACTCTACCTACCTACCTGCAGTAGCGTGTATTCAGGTCAGCCACTTGCAACACTGTTGACATTTATCCCCTAGTGTTCAGTACAGTGACGTCACTGACGCTGGAAATTTCGAGACTATAAATATGGACTTGGGGATTTCCACAGGTTGTAGCTATACATATTTACTAGAGTTCATAAACAGGAACGTCACTCAAGCTGAGGCTATAAAAAGATAGTGAGGTTTTCCAAAGGAATAACCCACAAGTTGTAGTATAAATAGATAGTGGGATTTCATAGGAATTTTAGCTGAATATAGCTATAAATAGATACATGGGTGTTTATCCACGATCGTCACACAAGTTGATATTGTAAGTAGTTACTAATTTTATCCATTTTAGTCTAAACCATTGTAACTTAATTTTCGGGGATATGTTTATTTTCCTTTAAATTCTGGGACAATTTCGTCATTTTAGCGTTACTTTTAGACACATCCATTTTGTCGTTGAGCATTTCCTTGATTATAGCTATTTATAGCATCATTACAATTATGCAAATTTTTGAACACCCCAGCAAGATTTCAGGTCTTGGTAATGCTTTATATATAAATCTCACGCTTATACTAGTGTATGTATGTCTCTGTCTCTGTTGTGTTTGACCCTCTACCATCATTGTCCCTAGACAGTCCCACCATGTTCAATTCCCCTTGACGCTATACAGACCCACCATGTTCAATTTCCATATGTTAAATTCCCCTTGAGGCTAGAGTTGTCCAAGACTTTTTCCCATGTTGAATTCCCCTTGAGGCTAGAGTGCCGGGCTTGTATTCCCCATATTCAATTTCCATTGAGGATAGAGTGCCGGGACCCTGTCTGTAATGCTAATTCCCATTGAGGCTAGGGTGCCGGGCTTGTATTCCCCATGTTAAATTTCCATTGAGGCTAGAGCGCCGGGACCCTGTCTGTAATGCTAATTCCCATTGAGGCTAGGGTGCCCCATTTACTACTTATAAATCTCTCTCTCTCTCTCTCTCTCTCTCTCTAGAAAACACTGGGTTTTGTTTTAAAGTACTCCAACAAAAAATCAGGCTGTCATTTGTGTATCTGTTTAAATCTCCTGGCTTTATTGTATGCGAATTTGCATTTGAGAATATTTTGGAATGGATCGTTATTTATGTTGTACGATAAAACTGTCGACACAAGCAAGTAAACATTTCGAGCAAATATGTTTCGGTGAACACTGACGCATAAGCGAATTTTGTGTAGGAGGGATGCTATCTGAAAAACTTAAAATATATGAGGAGAGTAGAATTTGAAACCAGGAAAAAAAATAATTAGGAAAAATAAAACAGAGAAGCTTGTTTACTCGGAGCTATAAAATGTACATCACAACCACTATTTACAGAATAGTGTATGTGTCAGAGAGAGAGAGAGAGAGAGAGAGAGAGAGAGAGAGCGAGTGTGTGATTTCCTTAGTCTGCATTCGCTTATTACTCTAACGGGTAACAGTGTCGTATAGTTTCAACAGCTCCCCACCCAATAATAACTGATGGACTTGAGTCACAATTATTAATTTCGGGTCAGTAACCACGAATGCAGCCCCCAGCCTAATTTTATTTTTCCATTCACTTTCGAAGCTTAGATTCAATGCATTCTTGGTATTGATTTAATGGAAATTATTAACTGGTTAGAATATAGGCATGATGGTGGGAATGTCTGTATGTAGTTTTGGTGACAGTGAATAATCCGGCATTCATGCGTGCCCTGAAGTGAAATCTGTGACCCATGGTAGAGGTATGTTTGTTTACTGTTAGGTCTATGATAAAAATACGCCCGTTAACCCATGACAAGAACTTCACCGTGAGTTCATCTTTGAAGATATGTTAAATTAGCATATGATTTATTAGGATTTGATGTGATTTGGATTTTTAACTTAACTTTAACACTTTTTCAGTCATATCGCTACCAAGTCACATTATCCTGACACTCCCTCCCACTCCATGCGTACTTGCTAAATGGACGGCCCCTTAACTAAGAATTTAAGTAAAATGAACATGAAAGAAAACTAATTTTGAACTAAATATAAGTATTCATAACGGTGAAATGTTGTCCATCACATTCACGAGACGAAGGCACATCAAGTCGATAGATGTGGACCTAAACTATATGAAGGAAGAGCGATCTCATACAGAAGCATTGGTACAAAAACTGATAGTCTTTTCTGAAAACTTCATTTACATGCAGCAAAACTGTCTTTGGCACTGAAAATGTTACGAGATTACTCGCGGTTCGGTGATGTTGGTAAACTGCAGCCTACACTTCAACAGTAATTAAGTTAGAAATTGAAAAAAAAAAAACCAAAGCCATGTTCGTAGCAGCGGGATAGTATAAGTCAGATAATTATCTCTGTTTGAATGACAGTTGATAGTGAAAGGAAGTATCCTAATGTAGTATAAACTTGTTTATCAGATCGATTTGCTCCCACTGACATATTTTGAAATGGTACATCTGCCACATGGTTAGCTTTGTTCTAACCATAACGATACTGAAATGGTACATCTGCCACGTGGTTAGCTTTGCTCTAACCATAACGATACTGAAATGGTACATCTGCCACGTGGTTAGCTTTGCTCTAACCATAACGATACTGAAATGGTACATCTGCCACGTGGTTAGCTTTACTCTAACCATAACGATACTGAAATGGTACATCTGCCACGTGGTTAACTTTTCTCTAACCATAACGATACTGAAATGGTACATCTGCCACGTGGTTAACTTTTCTCTAACCATAATGATACTGAAATGGTACATCTGCAACGTGGTTAACTTTTCTCTAACCATAACGATACTGAAATGGTACATCTGCAACGTGGTTAGCTCTGTCTTAACCTTAAGGATACTAAACGATACGAGCGACCTTGATATGCAACAGTAAGACCCAATACAATTGTGGTTCCAGGACCACTCTCTACTGCGTTACACGTCGTTATGAAGGTCAGGTGGCCTCCGCCATGCTGAAAGTGTGCAATGTATATGGGAAGCAAGTACGCATGTTGATCACCATGGCTTTCAACATGAAATATTCTCACATAAGAGTGTTAAAAAATTCTTTGGGGGAAATGATGCACTGCGATGAATTCTACATGTTAGTATTATTTTTAGTATGCGCTAAGTTCTTGTAGCAGCATCTTTATTTACGATGCACTCGTATGTGGGGTTGGGGTGTAAATACCGTTTTTAGTAAACCCCTGTACTTAACTAGACTTAGTGGTCTTTTTATACCAATGTTTATGCCTATGTTTTATTTGCACCGTAAATTCGATAGTTTTAAATAGGTCCAAGCTTTTGATCTAATGTCCACTGGTAGGAGACATACCAGTCAGTTGCTTAACAAAATAACAGACAGATAATATCAGACGTGTTCTCAGAGCAATGCAACTTAACCAAGTTATCAAGTACATTACTAAACATTTCATCATAGTATAATAACAGACATCAGTCATGTGACTTCGCTGACTCCGAATGGATATTCTATGCTCTGTTTCAAAATCTGCTACATTAATTTTTTTCAACATCCACTTTCGTTTTAAAGAACTAGTTATCTCTAATTCATTACATAATTAATGCTAATACTTGGGATATGCTATAAATATAGTGTATAGTGAAAGCTAAACTTTAAATGTTTTCTGGTCTGAGTCTGTTATCAGATTATCAGTTCATATTTCACTAAGCAAAACAATGTAAAATCAACTGAATTAGAGTTTACATGTTAAGAGTTTCTAGATAAACTTGTAGCACACAAAGTCTTTCCGATAACCAGGCTCCCTGATGTTTATCTTGAGTCTCATTCCTGGTACAGTCGTTGTCGTTATATCTTAATCTGGCACTACGTCATTTTTAACATTCTCTGGAGGTAAAACTACAGATAGATCCCGAATGACGTCATCAGCAGCCATATTTGTGGTATGCTGGCAGATTTACTGTCGAGTTTATTTATATGGTATTTGAAAGTTGAAATAAATTCATTGAATCTCAAGATACTGTTACATAACATATAAACAGGTCGCAAATCAGGCTTTCTGTCAATATCTATATTTTCAATTTATAAGTTGAATTTGGCTCAGTGTGCCATGTTCAAAGTGGTCAGTTTTGATTGTCGCATATAGGAAAAACTGCCAGTTGGACATAGTACACAATTAATTTTACTATATGTTCTCTACATTTGTTTCTCAGTACTGACCTTTCCACTGTGTGACAATCAATGCAAATCATATGTTAATCTAAAATACCTTCAAAGATGACTTCACGGTGAAGTTCTTGTCAAAGGTTGACCTGCTCTTTTTTTAGATCATTGACTCTCAACATAACAGCATGTAACCAGAACACGTATTTCACTTCCGGATCATCACCAAGGCCTTATTACTCACTGTGCACTGTCGCCAAAATACATACAGACAACAACACCCTGAGCTCATATTATCAAGAATAAACAGTTACCTTTAAATCCCTACCAAAACTGCATAAATAAAACTCTTCTATCACCATCAAAATGAGAGAGGAAAAAATGTTCTAAAAATAGACTAGAACTACATTCGTGGGTACTGAACTGGAAGTATTAATTGTGATGTAATTCCAGTTGCCCATCGTCCATGTAAAATGGACAGACTATCGTCTGCTAGTGACCTTATCGGGAAGCATTTGATTCACTTGGTGTTGTAGTTGTTTCATCTTTGTGGCCATTTGTCGGTGCTTCAGTGTTCTTGAAGTCACGTGAAAGTTAAGTCTGCCGGATGCCAACTTTTATAATTGTGGGTGGCACGTGCAGACGATTCTATCTATATCAGGGGTCTCAAACACGCGGACCGCCAAGTCGTATCCATTGGCCCGCAAAAGGATTGGCATCACAAGGTGTAATGAGTAATAACAAAGGTGGTGTCGCCTTTGGGCCATCGAAAATGCCCTCATGCGGCCCTCAGTGTGGTTTGAGTTTGACACCTCTGATCTATTTGCTCCTTCATCCTGACTTTCCATGATGTTCGAGCGTGCACTCAGTCTACCAAGTTTAATTTTCCCTCGTTGTGTTCAAAGTATACTGACTCTCTGATACTCATTGGTGGTAAAGTTCGAGCTCTCTTATCGTACCACTTCTTGATCGAGTGTTCTCGCGTTGATCGGTTGTTAATATTTAGTTCCTTATTCACATCACTTGTCGATAGAATCATTGATCGCGTATTTCTTCCAAAAAAACATCTGAGTCAAACTATGTCCAGTATTCTGACGCGGAGCGTTTCTAAGTTCTAATAAGGTTTCATATTAATCTCTATATTCTATGAGTGTTTTCTTCAACGTGTTCTTTATGGCTTTACCAGCAGATTCAGCCTTTCCGTTTGCTTTCTGATGAATTGGGGCTGACGTTCTGTGGTAAATGCCCCATTTTCTAACGAACTGTGCGAACTCCTTTCCTATAAATTGGGGACCATTATGTGATATAATCATGGCGGGAATTCCAAATCTTGAAAATTGTTTCGTAAATGCGGTTACAACTTGACTACAAATTGTGCTTAAATAATCCACTTCTATGAAATTTTAAGAATAGTCTATCACAATGAGATGCTGTCTCCCTTTGATTTCAAACCGATCCATTCCCACTTTATTTCAAGGTCTGTCTCTATCACTGTGCTGTAAAAGCGGCGACCGTTGGTTTCTAGGTTTGCATTCCTGTCACGATTCAGCCATTTGTTTAATTTCTTCTGCCATTCCGGGCCAATATATCCTCCCTCTATCGCACCTCATCGTGCTATTGTAACCTAAATGAGTGCTGTCAAGACGATTTTTCATATCCCATATTAATACTTTGGGAATTATTATTGCATCTCCTTTGACAATTATGCCATCTTGAACGCTAAGGACATCCCGCATATCAAAATATGGTAACGCTGAGTATGGCACTTTGTGTCTAGCTTCAGGCCAGCCCTCAGTAATGAGTTCCATGAGTAACTGTATATCAGCGTCTTCCAACGTTGCTTTCTTGACTTCTAGCCGTCTCGCATCAGGGAAGTTATCGAACATAATGTTCAGAATCCTTCGTCGTTCAGTTTCTATGTCAGCGGTTTCTATAAAAGCTCGGCATAAGGCATCGGCGATAACAAGTTTTTACTCCTTTCACATATCTAAATTCAATGTCATATCGAAACAGTTTCATCATGTTACCTCGTAATCCTTTTGGGGCTTTGCTCAAAGGTTTCTTTAATATCGCAGCTAACTGTGATCATTTTGTATTATGATCTTTCTTCCATAATGTATTGGTTGAAGTGTTCTAAATCATAAAGCATTGAAAGAGCTTCCTTTTCAATTTGCGACCACTTTCTTTCCTACGGATTTTAGTGCCCTCGACGCAAATTGAAGTAAGACAGCACCGAGTCCATTCTTGCTACTATCTATTTGAATCGCGACTTCTTTGTTCACGTCAAAATATGCCAGTACTGGTGGTTCGATCAGCCTTTTCTTAATCCTCTGGGAAGCAGCCTCGTATTCTTCAGGCCAATTCCAGACAGAATCTTTACGTGGGAGGTGACGAATCGGTTCCAGTTCATTTGCAAGGTCTGGAAGAAATTTCGCCATATACTGCGCCATACCACATAGCCTATTCACGTCAGAAATATCAGTTGGTGTGAGTAGTGAAGGGGGACACTTTATGGTCAATGGGAATTAGCATTACAAGACCCCTTGGGCAAGATTACCGTCAAGGGAAAATTAACATGGAGAAAAATCGTGGGTAAGATTACCGTCAAGGGAAATTAACATGGAGAAAGAAAAAATCGTGGGGCACTTTAGCGTCAAAGGAAATTAAACAGGGTGGGCCTTTATAGCGTCAAGGGCTTTCACTAAAGTGGGCCTTTATAGCGTCAAGGGAAATTGAACATGGGATTTTTTTTATATTTTTTTATAAAAAAAAATTAAAAAAGGGGTAGGCAATGGAAAGACTATCTCTTTTCGAGAAATATGGCTGGTCCTGAAAAGGACCTTTGGGTTTTCTTCTTCTAATTTCTTCTTTTTCTCCACCAAGTTCTTATTTTATCTCCTATACTCTTCTTCCCTTTCTTTTTTTTCTTCTCCTCCTCTTCTTTCTTCTTCTCTTCCTCCTCATCTTTCTTCCTCTTTTCATTTTCTTCTTCTTTTTCAATTTTTTCGTTCCATTTGCGTATTCTTATTCTTTCCTCTTCATCCTCCTTCTCCTCCTTTATCTCTTTCATGACACCACTAATCTTGTCCTTTGCTTTTCTTAAGTTATTAATTTCCATCTTTACACGATGGGGACTATAGGAATAATGGTCTTCAACGAGTCTTATTAGCATCTGTTCCATTATTCCTAAGTTGTCTAAAACGTCTTGCAAGGTTTGTATTTTGTCCATTTGGTTTGACGCCATCTTCTTTTTATTCTTTGCAGAATGGTTTGAACAACGAACACTGTGGGTTCTTATAGTGAAAGCGCGGACGTGAAGGAAAACATCCCCCTAAAAGATAAAATGGATCTTACCTAGATCATGACCAAACAACGCGCGGACGTGAAGGAAAACATCCCCCCCTACTTTTTCATTTCATATAATATAACCCAAACTATACTCTCCACATTTGCTAAGAAACAATAAAGAAACCCATAATCTACTATTCTCACAAACATACCTTTACTCTTACAAACACAAACACACAAACACATACTCTCACATTTTTTAAAAAAGAGTTAGTGTTTATATACACACTACTCTACCTACGCACATTGGCAAATCGATCGTTATTTCTTTTCTAGAGTATTGGGTAGCCCTGAAAAGGGCTGTTGGTTTTTTTTTTTGAACTCCTGATGCACCTATCTAATGGTTGCACCGTCCTGGCCTAGCGCCACACACGCATCTTCTTCCCCAGTCTTCTTTCACCTTTCTTCTGGGGAGCGCAGAGGGAGGATGATTCGCTTCAACACCCCAATCCTCCGTCTCGGGAATATTCAACGACATCCTCTCTTCTCTTTTCTTTTCCTCTTCTTCCCTCTCTCTTCTCTCCTCCTCTTCTTTCTTCATTCTTGCTTCTTCTACGATAGCCTCCGCTGATAGTTCGTTTACTATGCGCCTGGCATATTCCAGGTGCATCTGGAGTTCTAACAGTTTCACTATTCTGCTATTCATTCTTCTGGCTGTGTTGATCAATCAACAAGGGTAGCTAGACTGCCCAGCGAGTTTCAATTTATAGTGAAAGCGCGGACGTGATGGAAAACATCCCCCTAATAACATAAAATTTATCTTACCTAGATCATGACCCAAAACAACGCGCGGACCTAAAAGAAACACTCACTCACTTTTTTATGCTACCCATCACTATTGTAAAATTTTTATAAATCACTTCAATAGACTATCCACATACGCAAAGCAATCCAATCTAACCCAAAATATACACCTCTAACAGCCAAAAAAAACAAACATCATTTTAATCTACTATCCATACCAACTTACTTAACCACTTACTAACACAAACACACAAACACATACACTTCCACTATTAATAAAGAGTTAGTGTTTATTTTCACACTACTCTACCTACACATTGGCAAATCGATAGTTATTTCTTTTCTAGAGTATTGGGTAGCCCTGAAAAGGGCTGTTTTTTTGTTTGCTATGGCATTATTTTTTAGTTTCTAAGAATGCGATGTCCTCTGAGGATAGACTTTCTGGCGATAGGTCTGCTTCTTCGGAAAGAGAAGAAGAACTCTTTGGTGTCGATACGACAATCGACAAAGCCTCTGTCAGCTTCAGGTTGTTGCTGCTGTTGTTGTTGTTGCTGCTGCTGTTGCTGCTGTCTCTGAAGTCTGTACTTCTCTGTCCATTCTTCTTTTTCCCTGTTCATTTCTTCTCTGAAGAGCTCTTCTATCAGGTCTTCAGTGATTTTTAACATTCTCACATTCTCTATTTCTTCTGGCTTCGGTATCAGACTGTGTCTGACCCTATGCAAATTCACGTAGGCTTCGTTGAGCTTAGCTAGTTTGGAGCACATCTTCGTAGGAGGATGAGTCGACAATGGATGGTTAGACTGGAAATAACCCGGTTCTTAAAGTCAAAGCGCGGACGTGAAGGAAAACATCCCCACACGGATTTCGAGTCGCAACGTTCAGTGAGTGTCATGAGAGGGATAGTAAGAAATGAAAGAGCATCAATCCAACATTCTTATAGCTAAACAAAAGACAAAGGCATTTTTTTCAAAACACAACATTTTTTATTCAAAAATCACTTAACACTAAACAACAACTCTAACATTTTTTAACAATAATCCAACACTATAACATCAAACAATTTTTTTTCAAATCACCAACATTTTTTTCTCAATGGACAATCTACTTTAAACAGGGCTGACAACGTTGTGAATGAAATTGTGATTTCCACTGTTGGAAATCATTAGGCCATTGATGGACACTACGTTTCCTAGCTTGAGACAAAAGATAAGCATAATGGTCACAAAACCATCGATCTACTTTCACATCGTTTCTAGCAGAAGAACGAGGATCAAAATGAGTCACTAAATGTTCTAAGGAATAGCCCAGGCTGCGATGATGCAGAAAATACACACAATACTGTCCACACACCAAGGAATCTGTGCCTTGTAATTTCACATTATTGAATCGGGTGGTTTGAGCATTTCTTCTCATAAAGTCGATGATATCGTCTTCCAAAGGGGGCAATCCGTACGAATCGAAATATTCCACACAGCCTTCTTGAGGAAAGTAAACGGCTATCCAGTGGGTTCCTGGGAGATGACTGTCGTCCGTGTTGATCACGTAAGCTAGATGGTCTTTAGGTTTGCGATGAGGGAGTTCATCTTTAGCACAGACGACAGGATTCCAAGAAGCCGTATACGAACTGTGGTTCAAAAGGTAATAAAGTTCCCAGGTATCCATGTTTTTTTCTTCTTCACAGGTAATAATAAGTCGTCAATTCGATCCTGGCTTTTTGCTTGAAAATGTCTGACGAATAAACGGTTATTCGTTCTGTTTCCTCACTCTGATTCAGGAGAGCTTCGATACGATGGATCTCTTGAGTGGTTAATGGTGGACAAGAATGTTCACGCAAGTCTTTATACCACTGGTGCAACACGTCTTTGTTCGAGATGAGACTCCAAGCATCGTCCAGATACTCGTTCAATTTTTCTTCTTGACTTAACATTAGGCATTTATCGTGTTGAATTTGACTGGGATGATCGTTTTGACATCCATAACAATTTTTCTTGATCAATTCCGTCATTTTGTCGACCAAGTGTTTGGCAAAACAGGAGACTAAATGGGCTTCTTGTTCTGGCCATCTCGATTTCATCATGATCACTTCTTCTTCTTCCACGGTCTCCTTACATTCCATGTCCAAAGTTTCTCCACTAGGTAAAGAGGGATAACAGTCTTCCATGGCTTCTAGTAATCTAGAATGACTTCTCTCAAACTATTGATTTCTATGGTATTATCAAATTCGGCATACAGGATGACGTTCACCGTTACATCAGGGTCTCGGTTTGCAAACTGAATTTCCACACGAATTTGGCCGGATTTTATAGGGTGGAAATGTCCCTCGTCGCTGCCTTGGTCTGGAGTGAAATCGAAAGCCCACAAAGCATAACCTCCTGCGTAATCCTCGTACGTAATGCCGTGACTGGTGTTGGTTCCTAACTGGCCGTGGCTTCGTACAGGGACAAGTACGATCTCAAGTAATTCTTCTTCTCAAAGTCAGGTTCGAAAGGTCGGGTACACAAGGTCTTGCCATCGCGACTGACTTCGATCTTGGACACGCCAAAGTGTTGAAAGTAGAAAGGATTTTTTTCGACAGCTCCGTTGAAGGCTGTATTCTCGACGATACCAACGATTAAACGTTTGGGTAGCTGTCCCTGGAACAGATGATCTTCGATCATGGATCGCTGTCCCTTGGGAATGGTGAACGTTTTCACTTCCACGCGTCGTATGGGATACTTGGCGGTCGTTCTGCTCAACGTCTGACTGATGTCGTTTCCCACTTTAGGTAACACTTCCACACGGCGTACGTAGAGCCTGGCTTCCTCGATGACAGTTTTGCAAACAGTAGTACCTGTCAAATGGAAAGCGGCACTGCTACGATTCAGTCTCAGGCGAACATTCACCCCGTTTAGCAAATATTTCTCTTGCAACCACATGTCCAGATGTAAACGATCCATCAGTTCTAAACTTTGTCCGTTTTTGATTTTGTCTCTTCGTTCTACAAATCCGTCATTGTTTGGTGTTTTGCTTGCATCAGTTTCAAATCTTTCAAACTGGCCTGCTTCGTCAGCTTCCCATAGCACACAGGCATTGAGATGAGTGTTCTTGGCATCTATTCCGTACGTCAAGAGATTTTCCAGGTACGCTCGATAAGGGTAAGTATCCATGCTGCTGCTGACCAGTTTGTTGTTCAAGTACAAGTCCACTCCGCTAAACAAGGAATGCATGAAATTGTTGACGGGAGCTATTACCTCATCGCCATCTAGGGTCGAATTGTCCTCATCGACAACTTTGACTTTCAGGTACAAGTAACTGCTATTCAGATCGATGTAATCTTCGGGCTGTCCTTTGATTTCAAACTCGATGGGAGCTGAGGCTGTCAATGAGGAGACGGGGTGAAATTCCACCCACTGGGATTCTTGCATCGTCATCATGGTGGGGGGCATGGCAAACAGATCCAGTTCCGTCTTGAAACAGGCGCATGACTCTCGGTGCATCATTTTTTTGTTCTGTTCTTTCT
Source organism: Sinohyriopsis cumingii (assembly GCA_028554795.2). NCBI lineage: Eukaryota > Metazoa > Mollusca > Bivalvia > Unionida > Unionidae > Sinohyriopsis > Sinohyriopsis cumingii. The sequence continues at coordinate 1,606,585 of CM068829.1, read as the reverse complement.
CAATAATCGAAAACGTCTAAGTCTCGAACGGTTCTTCTTTTCTTGGCCTTTCTCGCTTGAAGTCTGGTGAAAGGGTGTTTTCTTCGTCGTCTCTTTCTGCCTTGTCCTTGCTGAATGCCTGACTCGGTAGCGTGCAGGGCATTTATAGGTGTGTCTCGTCGGCCCAAAATGTCTTTGCCCGTTTGCAGCAAGACATTTTTGCCTGCCCTCATGAAGGCTTCTTTAGGGTTTTGTTTGTCGATGATAACATTTTGGAGAAATTCTTTGCCTTGTGTCAGTGCCGCATCTTTCAAGGCGTGCAATCCGCGTGTCACCATCGGTTTCAACACCGGGGCCACCGAACGAAAGGCTGATTTCAGCATATCTCCTAAACCGTGTCCTCGCTGTCGAGCAACCCCTCGGTACACTGGATACATGACTTACTTACGAGTCGTGAGAAAACCGTTTTCGAAAATGGAGTTTCACCGTGACTTTTCCTTTGGTGAATGGAATATTTTGTCCCAAATCTCCTTTTATAGTAATGTTGACCGTGTCCAAATACGACTTGCTGACAGGCAAATAGTGAGGATGGACAAATTCGCGGTGGACGTGGTAAGTGTTTCCACCTTCCTCGTCAGCGTTTGCGGCAGAATCCACTTTGAAAGGAATGACACGCAGTAACGGCACGGAGGTGTGTCCCACCACGTTGTATTCCACCACATCAGAGTATAGAAACATCAAATTCAGTCCTTGGTTCAGTTCTACCGGGCTACGAAAATACTTGGCAAAAGAATCGTTGTCGTAAATGACTGGTAATTCGGGTTGTGTTTTTTGTTCTACTTTCTTCCTCAGCTCCATGTCACCGCCCAACATGTCAAACAATTCAGGACAAAATAAGAAAGACATGATTTTGGGCCCCTCAGGAAATTTTATCAGGAAGCGACGAGCTGTTTTGTGGTACTCCAGGGTGACACTTTTTTTGACACTTTCCAAAGCTTTCAGAAACACACCATTAAACCTGGTGGCTATGGTGTTGACCAAATGTTGACCACTAAAATAATAGCCTGGGGGAATGAACAAGTGATAGGTGGTCCACTTTAGATTTGGTGTACGGGTTTTCTTGTCATATTTGCTATGGGTATCCATCCACTGTTGCATTTGCTCGTCATGAACTTCCACATCAAATTTATTTTGATTGGGAAGGACATTGAGGACTTGGGTCGGGTGAATCATTTCTACTAAAGCCACTTCCCAATGGGCTTCGTGATCTAACTGGATGGCCTGAGGTAATTTAGCCGTGTAACAGCACAACGTGTTGTGGGGAAACACCTCCATGGAACTGTCACTGGGTAAGGTTAAGTAAAATTGGTTTTCGTGACTCATAATTCCAGAGTTCTGTGGCTGTCCGAGGGGATATTACTGGACGTCAGAGGCGTGTCTCCGTCTAGAATGGGGTTCTGGTTGTGGTTGGAGTGGTGACTGGCACTGGCACTGGACACAACGTTCCCGTTCGAGGAGAATTTCAGGGAGGGATTGGGAAGCAGGTAACCGATGCAACTGCTCAATAAAATGGTCCACAATTGTTTGTCTCCTTGTTGCAAACTCAAATTGGCAATGGCTGCCCCGATGACACAATACACCACGAAGATTTGGCAGAAAAAGACGATTTGCGTTTTAGGCACACGTTCTCCACACCACACCCACAAGGGTTGTTTTTGTAAATCTTGCACAGAAGAACTAGGTGAAGAAGGAGTGGTCGACGTAGCTGCGTCTGTTGTGTGAAAGGGCATGATGGTCACTTCTTTTTATAGTCGATGACTTGCGAAGCGTCGATCCAAGAATCGAAACTGGGTGGATATCCTTTCCAACGTACTTTGACTTCTTTGACACGTCGTTTGCCCACTTTACGGGTTCTGCGTTCGAGAATGCTTTCGATGTCGTACACGTCGTCTTCTTTTTTGGTGACACGTTGTAACTCGGACAAATAAAACGTTCCTTTGAGCACTTCTCCGTTCATGTCTTCCAATTTATAGACGGTAGGATGACGGCCATGCACTCGTCCAGTGACACGAAACAATTCGGTCGTCCAGTTAGGTAAGTAACCTTTGTCGAAAGTGCGTTTGGTTTTGCCAATGCGCACCCAATCTCCTACGGCCAACTCTTCACTTTTCTTGGGGACAGCCCTCGTCGGGGACGTACCGAACAGACGCTCAAACACCAACACTTCGTTCTCGGGAGTCACGTCTTGCGGGGCACGTCCGATGCTTCGATGGTAAGATTGGTTGTACGCTTGCACCAGGTGCGGTAAGATGTCGATGTACTTCAGAGTGTGGTGATGCGTAAAATATTTCCACATGCGTTCTTTCAAGGTGCGTTGAAAACGTTCCACGATGCTGGCTTTGGTTTCGGGATTCTCGGTGGTAAAAAAATGAATGTCACGTTTCTTTAATTCTTTTTGGAAAGCTTGGTTCAGAAATTCGGTGCCTTTGTCCATTTGCCATCGAAGAGGGTGACGACCGCTTTGTTTCAACACCCGTTGTAAGGCTCGCACTAACTCGCTGCTCGATTTGGAAGTCAAGGGCACGACCCAGGCAAATTTGGAAAAGACGTCGATGACACAAAACAAATATTTGTAGCCACGATTGTAGCTGGCCAAATGAGAGACATCGGCTAAATCGGCTTGCCATTGATGATCGATGCCTTCCACTCGGGTGCGACTTCTGGCAAACTTGCGTCGAATGGGTTTGTGTAAAGTGTAGGTAGCTTGTTCTTGTAACCATCGTTGTACTTGAGGTAAACGGAGACTTTTCAGTCGAGTTTTGGCAGCACGATACAATTTTTGAACTCCTGCGTAACCTGCAGGATGCGAGGGATCGTAGTAAATGCTGGCTAAGACTTTTTCCATTTTTTGTGTTTGTGTGTTAATAAGGCACCCACTCTTGGAAGAGGCTACTCTTTTTCTCTTGGGGTATTTTCTTGGATTGCAATGCTTTGCGTGTGCGGCCAGCAATAGGTGTCGAAGAGGAGAAGGATGTCTGAGCGGGGGATATCGGTTCTTGTTTCACTTCTGTCTTCACTTCTGTCTTCACTTTCTTTTTCTCTTGTGAGGAAGAAGGGGTGGCCATCATCTTTTTAATCCATCCAATTCTGGAGGTAGGTGGTGTTGTTAACTTGCGTACTTTTTCTGGTGGAGTTTGAAACCCTTCCTCTTCTTCTCCTTTTTCTGTCTTGGTCACGGGTACTGGTGGTACTGGTACTGGTGATGGTGCTGAACTTTTCATCAAGGTCTTAAAATCTTTCAGAGTGGGTACAGCTGTTTCGTCTAAAGCTTTCTGGTGAAAGAGTTGCAGTCGTTGCAAAAGTTGACCGTACTTTTGCGATTTTTCTGTTTCGGACAAATCTTGGCGATCCATCAAGGACTGCAATTCGTGTTGTAACTGGGACATCTCGCTCAAATGGGGATTGGGAGGTAAATGCGGGGTGCGTTGTTCTTGCCACCGATGGTATTCCATCCATCGTTTGTAAGGCACTAAAGCTAGTTTTCGTCCTTCCATGGGGTTGTCAGGGGTCGATTCTGAGATCTTGGGACTTTCGAAGGCCTTTTTATCTTGCTCCCACTAGTCCTCCCAACATGGTTCCCAAGACTCCTTTCAGTATGGGGCCTAACAAGAGAGGCAAAATGCCTCCACGTTGCACTAACATCTTCTTTTTTTGACGAATGGGAATTTTCTTTCGAACCATTTGGCGAAGAACGTGACGATGTTTGGTTAAGCATTGTTTCTGGTGTTTGGACAAAGGGATCGTGCCTTTCAAAACGTTCAAACAACATTCGCACACGGTATCGATGACCTCTTTGGAGGCCGTTTGAATGAGTTTTTTTTCGTAGGGGTGGAGAAGCTTTGGACAGGACAGATAACAGGTCCCCGTGTTTGGCTAAACGTGGTGGCAGTCCTTTCCTTTTCTTTCCTTGGGGTTTTCTGGAGGGTGACATCTTTGAGTCTTTAGGAGCACCTAAAAACACTGATACCCTACTCGGTCACAGGCCTTTTTTATACTGGAACGCGTCGCCACTGATTGTCTTTACGGCGTATCAGTTTGAGGACAGGCATGACACGTCGTGCAGGGGTACGTAACGGACTAAATCGAGCCAGTTCTTGCTTGGACAAATCCAGTAAACTTTGTAACATGCCCGATCTTTCTTGGACTTTGATTTTGGGAGAAGGTACTTTGTGAGCAGCAGCCACTGCCACTAAATTGGAGGGTCCTGCCACTGGGGAAGTTCTTTTGGGGGTCATCAACGGAGAAGTTCTTGGTGTGATCAACGTCTCCAAGTACTCTTCAGTTCCTGGTGACATCAACGGAGAAGTGGATAAACGTGAGGCTGCCGGAGACGCAGTCACCGCTGTGGCAGGTCGTGGTTTGCGAGTGTAAGGTTGTGTCCTGGCCGAAGTGCCTCTCTTGCGACTAGTTTTCTTCTGTGGACTTTTCTTTTTCTGAGGACTTTTTCTCTGTTTCTTTTTCTGGGGGCTTCTTTTCTTTTTCCGGGGTGGTGTCTGGTCAGAGGAGGGTCCTGCCACTGGAGAAGTTCTTTTTGGGGACCTGGTCTTTTTCTTTTTCTTCTTGGGGCTTCGTTGGACTTTTGTCTTGGGGATAACTTTGGGGGCATTAGGATCCCATCTTAAGAGTGAGCGAATGATGACCCCTCCTAAAGTACCGCTCCCTCCAGGTTTCAAAATGATTTGTTTTTTGGTTTGAGTGTCGATGCGGGGATCGGCCAGTTGGACCAAAGCGACTTTGTTTCGATCGAAAAAGCGTTTGGTTTGATGAGGAATCTGAATGATTCCTTGGAGTAATTGACGTGCCGTCACCGTGAACCATCGTAAGACTTCTTTGAGACTAGCTTCTAAGACACGAGCTCGTGTTTGTGGATCTTTTTCTCGACTGATGCCATACAAGGCACGAATCAATTTGACGGGAAGATGCGACTGAAGGGACGTCATGTTCACACTGTGTGTGACAGACGAAAAGGGTTTGAGGTTTTTATAGATTTTTTGATGGGGAGTGAAATGAAGTCGAGGACGGAGACGTGTACAGGACAGGCCCTCCGTCTTGGCACCAGTGGTGAAACAAGTGGGTACGAAATCGCAAATCCTCGGGGGTCGTAGGTTTCAAATCGACGAGTAAATAGGCGTGTGGCGTTTGAGTGGCATCGTCGTACGCCTGAGTCAGCCAAGACGTCCCTAACTGTTTGGCTAAGACTTGCACTTGCGATTTATCTCGAGGGCTTTTAAACAAGACCACGTAATGCGCATTGAGACTGATGGTGCGATGGGCTTTACTTTGTTGAAACAAATTTTGGTTGATGTAAACGACACTGGCATTACGGTGATGCCCTTTGCGCGTGAACCACAATTTAATTTCTTCTTCGTCTTCTCCTAACATGTCGTCGAAAATGACCAAATGGGTTTGACGGGAGTCAGAGACGATGCCGTCGTCTTCTTTAGGAATGCCTTCCACAAACACGATGGAATCGCCTTGACTTTCTCGCAAGAGGCTGTACGCCGATTGCCACTCTTTGTAACACCACACGATCCGTTGAGGGGGCCGATCGATCAAATGATGTTTATGTTCGATCAAACGTTTGACGAATTCGGTTTTGCCAGAACCGCTAGGTCCAGCAATGAGCATGTTAAAGGGATGGCGAAGATACAAAGCCTCCCAACTGGCACGATCTAAGTGTTCGTCGATGACTTTGACAGTAGAGGAAGAGGGAGCAGAGACAGTAGAGGTAGCCATGGTGTGAGAAATGTCACTTGTGACACGAAAACAAACAAGACAAGAGTTTATATACTTTTTCAGAACACGTTTATTGAATGTTTTTTTTCAAACATAAATACGAAAGACAAAAATACATAAAAGCCAAAGGCTTAAGTACAAGGATAAAAGGCACATGATAACTATAAACCTGGAATAAACACAAGTGTCTGTACAACAACCACATGTTTTGGGTAATGTTCTAACCAGTTCTATAGTAGGGGGTAAGGTCACACAAGTGTCCTCCCGAAAGGGTCTTTCAGGTCTGTCCACGACAGTCCTGTCCTGGGTGACGGGTTCTTCTGGCACCGTCACTAACACGGGTTGAAAAGTAACTTTTTTCCTTGAACAACTCTCGTGCATACTGGGCCACTTCTTGGGTCCAAGCCTCAAAACCCCATTCTTTCCAGGCACGGAGATCTGTCCAATGGGGATGTAAGTCACAAGCTACACACACATCGTCATACACGTCTTGGGTAGCTAAAAGTTGACGAATCTTTTTTTCCTGTTGAGGTCGAGAAGTATCCAGATGAAAACGCAAGGCTTTGAGCAAAAGGAGTTTTTCGTGACCGTTTAAGGCCATTGAGGTGGTAAGTACTGATCGTAAAGAGTCCACAAAGAATCGGCTGGTAAACGAAATCCCAAAAAACAAGTCACTAAGACACACACCACTTGTCGTCCCAAATTGAATGGATACAGTTCTTGTAATAATTGATGGTAATGATCCACGGTTTGAATATGGTCATTGAGTTCCTTCCACGGAATCTGTTGGATGACATGTGACATAAACCGTGGCATGGCAGCCTGTTTTTATATTCTCTTTTTTTTGGATGCAATACACGTACTTTCTAGCCAGAGATCTTCGTTCTCCAGTAGGGAATCTAAATCTTGCATACTGTAACCGAAACGTCAGAGTTCGTTTAGAAGTTTCCTCTTCCGCTAAGTAGATTCCACGTAACAAATGTTGGTAATCCTTTACCTCGTCTTCCTCAATGTATTGCTGTAGGTGAATCTCGAAGTAACCATAATTATGAACATGTCGATCATTAGCGACCTCAAAGTGTTGAACAATGTCTGACCATTGAAAGAATTTCTGACGAATCAGTTCTTTTATACCATTCAGGTACCAGTGGTTAAAGATCTGGTGACGTAACGGATGCAATTGTTCTTTACGTTTCACTTGTATTTTCACCAGCTCTCCGTAAATCCTTTCTCTCAACTCCACAGGCAAGCCCAAAATGTTCTCTTGTAAAGTATCCATAAGTATATACACTGTTTTTGGAATCGTTGGGTGGTGGCCAATAGCCTCGTTTAACTTTGTGCCTAATGTAATATCCACTCATAATCAGTCTTCTTGTACTTTGGAACATAGCATAATTTAAAACCGGACGAATCACTTTGAGTTTGCGTTTCACTTGTATTTTGATCAGTTCTCGGTAAATGCGTTCTCTCAACTCCACAGGCAAAGCACGAATGTTCTCTAGCAAAGTATCCATGAATAGGTCATACTAAATCCTCTTTGGTCTGACACAAGAAATGTACTCTTTGCACAAACATGGTTTTACTTCAGTGTCGAATTTAAATCGTTGAGTCACTAATCTACACATTACAATTCGTTCAGAAGTTTCCTCTTTCACCAAGCTGACATTGTGTTCAAGATGTTGGTAATTCGTTAACTCTTCCTCTGGAATTCGATGCAGTACGTTTACAATGATGTAGGTAGAATCGTCCATACCAAACCAATCCTTTTTAAAACTAGAGGATCGTTGATCAATGTCTGTCCGATGAAACACTTTCAATTGAATCAATCCTTGTATAGCCTTCAGGTACCAGTGGTTCAAACACCGGTGACGTAACGGATGCAATTGTTCTTTACGTTTCACTTGTATTTTGACCAGCTCTCGATAAATGCATTCTCTCAACTCCACAGGCAAAGCACGAATGTTCTCTTCTAAAGTATCCATGAACAGATTATTATGGTAAGAAGTTACTTCAATGTCTCGGTCCCACTAAAGGTAAGTAATGACAATTCGGTGACCATCGAGCATGTTCAACGTAGGCCGAATCTTGCGGTTCCCAGTGGTGAAGTGACACACCGCAACTGAAGCACTTGACTTTATCTCCTTCGCCCAAGTAGAAAAATCCGGCTCTGGCTAATTCTTCAGGGGTCGGTCCTCCCAGATACTTTGGCCATTTTCCTTTGAACGATTGAAGACGATTTTCAAAGTCGCAGTATTCCGACAAACGCACAGGAAACGAATATTCGTCTTTCACAGGTTCGTTTCGATGAGGGTTGAGTGACATGGGTAGGAGTTTGCTCAGGGCTGGATGACATCCGTAGGGGGGTAGACGTGAAGGTGAACATTCCCCTTTAAAACGAAACCCAGTAAAATGTCCAAGAGGACGAGCAGCATCGCTTTCGCATCCCACAGGTTTGACACGCACAGCATCACTTTCCATGATAGGGGTAGGGGCACTAAAGTTCCCATGATGCTTTACGGCATCGCTCAGGTCACAAGGTACAGCATCGTATCCATCGCAAGGCTCACAATCGCACTCGTCTGCAAACTCCGTTACGCAATTACAATGGTAACCACATGGACAATCGCAGTTTCCTTCCGGACATTTTCCGTCGCAATGTCTGGGTCTTATCCATCCAATATTAGTCACACTAGAGGAAGATACAACTTTTTTATAATGCCCAAACTGGAACGATGTCTCTTTCAAAGTATTCATCTTGTTCGCTCGGTCTTGGTAGTCACAATGAACTATCGATCTTGCCTAGGGTTCCTTTTTTTTATATACAGACCAATACCGACGTGACCGTACGGTAAGGTGAAATGATTGGGAAGTCGAACTCGCTTCTGGTATACAATTTGATAGACTTTTTCCAAGGGTCGACTGACGATGTGGTGAGTGGGTAAACGTACAATTTTGTTCGGTTGGTAGGTGGTCACTTTAAAGTCTCCATCCTCTCCCGATTGCAAGGCTTCTTTCAATACCCCAAAGTTGACCACTCGACTGGTACGATAATTCAGAGTCAGTCCTTTCACTTTGCACGTCGTGTGCACTTCTCCTTGTTTGTCACGGTATTCGTAGCCATAATTTTTGGGACCACCACTGACGAAACTTAGAATCTTGTCGTCGGGATGCTCGTCTGTCCAGGCTCCTAAACGGTCTCCTTCGATGTTAGGGTGATGTTGAATCGGGTGATGGATGTAAATGCAACTGTCCGTGTCAAAGTACAGGACGCGTTCCCCTAACAGTTCTAAAGCTTCGTACAATTTTAAGCGAGCATGAGCTGTCAGGTAAGCCGCAATGATGACATTTCCAAAAGGGTCGTCTTGTACAAAGTCCAGATCTTCTTCGTAATTGACCAAGATCAAATTCTCTCGAACGACGTCCACGTGTTTCATGTATTTGGTTTTGTCGTGAATCATCTGGAAGTAGCGGGAAGGTTCTGTCAAATATTCCGTCTTGGGTAAACACGGTCGTTGTGCCATTTTACCCCACAAGCAATTTAACATCACTTTGGCAAACGATCGCCTGCCTTCGTTTTTCTCGATGTGGTCTAAAGTGATGCCTTCTTGTTCGTAGTATTTCTCTTTGAATTGTATTTGGTCTTCGGGAGTGTGACACCAGGAAGGATAGCCGCTGGCTTCTTGCTTCAGTTTCAAAAAGGCATCCACGTAATCTGCGAAAATGCCTTTCTGAGTAGGGTCACCCTTGCGGTATTGTTGTGTCTTGGGAAAGTGGCAAATTTCGTACACTTCTAACAGTTGGTATCCCATGTCCAGAGCTTTGAACAATTCTACGCTGACCCAGGTTCCCGTCAAGGCCCGTTCTTCCTGGCTGTGCTGACAAGGTTGGTCTTGGTTGCACGTTTCGGCACAAGTACGGCACAAGGGAAACATCAATTTGCCTTGACAATGGTGAGGTAAGACGGGATGGTATAGGTTCGTGGGAGGCAAAACTTTGCACTTGATCAAGCCTTCGTATTGTCGAATGTTGACCAGGTCGATGTGTTCCGTCAGCAATTGCGGGTGCCCTACAGGAAAGCGACAATATTTGCACACGTAGGGATACAGCGAACACACGTCCAAGTATTTGATTTCTTCTCCTTTCTCTTCGTCGGCTTGGTACAGCAAACAGGTGGCATTGGTCCTTCCTCCGTACAAACTATCCCTCGGGTTCAACGGGTCCATGAACTGGTAACTTTCCACGAGGCGTTTAAACTCGGGATCGGTTTTCAAACGGTGATCGTACTCGTGTTCCCACATTTCCACCACTTGGTATCCTTGCTGTTCTAACTTTAGGCGTCGCTGACAAGTGTCCTGGTACAAGTCTTCCATGGTTCGTTGTAAAAACTGATTTTTAGTGCCACGGTCAGGGTAACAGACGGGACATCCGTGAAATAAGCAACCGTTAAACTCGTAAACGATCTTGGGGTTTTCTAAGTCCCAGCCATCGACAGAATACGTTCCGATGGTCTTTTCGCCCCCTCCGTTGCGGGCATGCTGAATCCACTTGTCTTCCTTGTCGCACAAGTAATGTAACCAGCGTAGGGCTTTGACCGAGTATTGACGCTTGACATAGTGGGTCGTTTGAGGGCTGATGACAGCCACGGTGTTTTCAGGCATGAATCGTTGTCGATACACTAAGGAACACGCTTTGGCAATGGTGCAAGCTTCTTTCAAAGGATCGACCCCTCCGTGTTCCATGAACAGTTCTCGAAATTTTCCACAGCAACGTCGTAAAATGTCCACGTCGGAACGACAATACTTTAGCATTTCTTCCTGAAAGTCGAAAGGGTCCGAGGCGTGAGCCTGGTACCAAGCGTAAAAAGCTTCTCGTTGTTCGGTACGCATGTTGTCGGGGTCGTAATAGTGAGCCTCAGGCAAATGGGGTAGAACGGCATGTTGATTGGCTTCCGTATTGAAAAAGTGTGGAAAGTACCCTTTAGCCATTTCTGTCATTCCAAACGTTTTAGGCATTCGACTCAAAGGCATGGCCAAATAGCTCATCGAATCTTTAAACTGCACTTGTCCCACTTGCATGAAAATGATTTTGGCTCCGTTCAAAGTGACTTTAGGACGCTCGGTGCCTTGTTCCGTATAGTATCTGAGAAGAAACTGTCCATCGTATCCGGAGAAATTGTGAGCCATCACCGTGGCATGACGATGACAATCTCCGTAACGTTCGATGTCCTCTTGGCTCCATGTCTTGTCGATGGGGTCTAAGACCCATTGGGCAAAATCAGCTAACGTGTTTGGTCCCCGAAAGATTTTTTCACGCCCTCCGGGAATCTTGCTGCAGTGAGGGCAATGACTGAAGATAGGTTCTTGAATGCACTTCTCGCACGCTCGATGAGCCACGCAGAAATTAGGAATGTGAATGCCAGTTTCTTGCATGCATTCGAAATCGAAAAAGATGAAATTGCCTTTCTTCTTGTGACCGTCCTCTTTCTCTGGTGGGGGTTGGTATTTTTGCACGTAACATTGGTGTTCCAAGTCCACGATGTGGTGACAAATGTGACATTTTTTCTTTCCTGAACATACGTGTGCCTTGGTATTATTGGTACGTATGACTTGTTCACACGTAGAGCACAATCTCAGCAGTTGACAAGCACATTTCTTCTGTGAACCTTGCGTTTTCAGATGTTGTTGGTAACAGGTAGGGCTGACAAACGTACGCAGACAAGTTGAACAAGGCACTGGTTCTTCGCTCAGACAGGGTGAAGAGGCCAAACATCCTGTGCATTTCGATCCACAATGCTTGTGTTGCTCTCGATTGTTATAACCATGGTCACATTTCTCACAGTAATAACTGTATCCCAGGAATCCAGTGATAGTGGTAATTGTATCGAAATGGTCATCGTGATAATAGACATGAATGTATTTTCCGTCCTTAAAGTCTTGCCCTCGAAACAATAGAGGTCCGCGCACTTCTTGAGGGTGCACTTTCAAGGTGTATCGTGGAGCTAGGACATCTTGCAATTTTTGCATCTCAGGAATGCCACAGGGTGTGTCTTTGGACAGGCCAGCTTGTTGCAACAGGAGTTCTGCTTCGTTTCGTTGTTTGGCTCGGTCCGATTATTGAATAGTGTTCCAGGTTCTTTTCCATTCTACCGTGTCGTTCTTGTTGGCATAGGTTCGTCCCACCACGATGGCACGGGCTAAACACATCTGGTCATGAGGGTTGCGAATTCGGACGAGACTCTTTTTGGTGATGCGAAGGTCGTCCACCAATAACATCTTTTTGCGTCCAGTCCCTTGAGGAGGAGAGACGTGGGTCATGTCCAGTGTGGCTTTACCATCGGTGATGTCAAACTGGTGATTGGATTGTTGCAAATGTTGAATCTTGTCCATGACTTTGGAAGCAGTCAATTCTGCAGGGGTGCTAAACTCGATCCAAACAGGGGATTTCAAACCGTCGTGTTGTATGGAAAGTCTCAAGCGATCGTCTTCTTTGGGTTGACATTGTCGCTTGAGTGCAGTGAGCAAAGAATCCCACACCCCAGTGATGAACACTTCTGCTTTCTCTAACGGCACTTCAGCCTTGAAATCTTTAAACTTCACCGTGTATTTGTAAGCCGTGGTTCTAAATTTTCTAGAGGAGCGCTTTTCCGTCTCTCGAATGGAATAGTACTTTTCAGGGTTGACTAAGGGTGGTGAACTTGGTTTAGAGGGTTCGGATTCTGGTTCACTCATGTCCTCTTCAAAATCACTGGCATGAATTTGTGCCAAGATTTCAGCCCTGGTACGAGGCGATAGATCACGTTTCTGCCTCTTACTTTCTTCTTCATCTTTCTTCTCGAATGAATTAGATCGTTTCATCTTGAAAGCAAAAAGTCAAATGACTCAAGTTCAAACACCATGAGCTACTTTATAGTCATAGCAGACCAGCGTATATAAAAGGGTGTGTGTCTTGTCCTTTCACTATTCATTTCACTCTCAAGCCGAGCACAACGATGGAAGAGACTAACCAGATGGAACGTTTCGTCAGAGCTTTGCGAGGGGTCATTAGGAAATTCTCTTCAGACCAGCCGACGGACTACTCTCCTTCCTTTCGAGATAAAAGTCAAGATACTTGCTATATCTGTCAGAAGAAAGGGCATTGGTCTTCAGAGTGTCCAGACCGTCAAAAAAGAACAAAAACAGGGGATAAAAAAGACAAAAGTCAAGATACCTGTTATTATTGTAAAGAAAAAGGACATTGGTCTCCAGATTGCCCAAAAAAGAAACAAGAGGAGTCAGAAGAAAAGAGGGATTCTTCAGAAGAAGAGAGGGATTCTTCGGAAGAAGAGAGGGATTCTTCAGAGGAAGAAAGAAGACAATTCTATTTACAAGAGGCAAAGAAAAGAAGAAGGGAAGAAAATGAGGAAGAGAAGGTGAAGAAATTTAAAAAAACAGAGAGACTAAACAAGGAGAAAGAAGAAGTCAATGAACTTTTTATTAAAGTGTTTTGATGTGAATTGTGAATTGGATTGTAAAAAATGGATAAAAGAATAAATGAATGATATAAGGTAAGTGTCTTTGAGTTTTGATTTTAAAATAAGAACGTACACTCACGCACTCATACACAGACACGTACTATAAGGGTAAAATGGGTGGGTTTTTTTTGAGTTATTGGCAAATTGAAATTGTATTTCTTTTCGAGAAATGTGGGTGGCCCTGAAAAGGGCCTTTTTCTTCATGGTGAAGGGGTGAGTTTAAGCAATCAACTTTAACTGCCTTAAGCCTTTGCCACGGCCAAGGCCTACTTCTGGACTGCGTAATGTTGATGATGATAATGATTGGGTTGAAATCACTAAGGGTGGTACGGTAGGCTTAGTCACAGGGTTGACGTGTTTAGCTCGGGAAGGTCGTATTCTCTTCGGTCGTAATAAAGAAGTCTGATACATTTGTTTCAGACTTCTTAACTCCGCTAAAATGTCCAACAGTACCGTGACCGTTTGATTTTCACCCTCTTGTTTCTTTGCTGCTACTTCTTCTTGCTGTTGCTGATGTTGTTTTTTTCTTACCTCTTCTTCTTGCTGTTGCTGTAGGAGAAAAGCTTGTTCCGCTTCCTTTTGTCGTTGTATAAATTTCTCCAATTCTTCTTTCTGTCTCTGTCTAAAATTCTCCACTTGCGGTAATGAAGAAGGTAATGAAGGTTCCGGAACAAATTCTTGCGAGGAGAGAAAATCCACAAAATCCCAATTCACCTCTTCTGAAAGTAAGTCCGAGTTCCCTTGGGCAGTCTCCCCTGCTGGTGCACCCCAATGGATCGTTTTCTGAGTTTCCGTCATGTTGAATCACTGTCGCATAGATTGACTGCACACAAGCGCTAGCGAATCTATATTGCCTACGTGACGTCACAGACTGCTCTCTTCGGATTGGATGAGGGCTGACTGAATTTTGTAACGCGTGTTCGGATTGGTGAATGAACTCAATCCGTTTCAATCCTTCCTGTACCTATAAATAAGCGCCGTTCAATGCATTGATTCACCTGTTCTCGTCGCTTCAAGATGTGGACTACAGTTGAGTCATCCACCCTTGTGTCTTCCATGATGTTTCGGACAGACTTGCTCATGTATGTCCGATCAAAGTGGACCGTTGTCCACAGGACAAACACCAGCTTGTGGATACGTAGGATCTACGTCGAAAGACAAGGATGCCTGAAAAGAGTGCTGATGTACGGACCAACAGTAAGACGCAGCCTAAGGACAAGAAGAAGACCAATGCGGTGCCATTTATGTTTATGAATACATTAACATAAACCCAAAGGCCCTTTTCAGGGCCAGCCATATTTCTCGAAAAGAGATAGTCTTTCCATTGCCTACCCCTTTTTTAATTTTTTTTTTTAAAAAAAATATTAAAAAAATCCCATGTTCAATTTCCCTTGACGCTATAAAGGCCAACTTTAGTGAAAGCCCTTGACGCTATAAAGGCCCACCCTGTTTAATTTCCTTTGACGCTAAAGTGCCCCACGATTTTTTCTTTCTCCATGTTAATTTCCCTTGACGGTAATCTTACCCACGATTTTTCTCCATGTTAATTTTCCCTTGACGGTAATCTTGCCCAAGGGGTCTTGTAATGCTAATTCCCATTGACCGTAAAGTGCCCCCCTTCACTACTGGTGTGGGCATTTCGTGTATGGCCTTGACCTATCTATTGTCTGCTTTGACTCCTTCACTAGTTATTTTGTGACCATGAGAAATGATTACAGTCAATCCTACTTCTTTCTTCTCATCATTTAGCATGATATTTCGATCGATAATTATTTGTCCAAGTTTTGCAATTTTCTCTCGTTGTCTAGTTTCGCTTCTTGTTCTTCCACATCTTGTAACAATTATATCATCCGCAATAATGAAAACGCCATCCAAATCTCCAAGTGCTTCAGTGAGTTTCCTTTTGCATTAGCATGTTTCAAGTACACGGTCTCAAGTGTGTCGGTAGTTTCGTGTATTCTTTGAAGAGTGCAGTGTTTAGTGGCTGTGGATCTATGCAAATGTGCAAATTTCCATTCTCCTTCCATACAACAGCCATCTGAACAACCCACTTCGGTAACAGGTATTCGAATTTCTCTTTCTATTACTTTATCAATTTATCTCGTATAAGTTTCTTCCCCAGATCACAAAGTTTCTTAGTGTCGACCATAGCAACAAATATGTCGCTGTTAACAGTAATTAATCCCATTTGCTGAATAGTTTTTGATCCTGAGAAATTCATGTAGCCATTTGGTATAGTTACTAGAATAATAGTTGTTTCTTTTCCAGTGCTCAGGTTGACAATTTTCAGATCAGCTTCTCCTAGTGGTTTCATATCTGGCTTATTCCACACATTAATCTCATCTCTGACGACTTGTTCTTTACTAACATACATATTGCAGGATAGTGTTGATGGTGCAGCTATCTATTTGGAAACGCACATCATAACTGTTTGCATTCACTATAATTCTGCAAATTTGATTTCTTTGTCATCCTTTTGTATTGTTTTCAAATTTACGTTGAGTAAAACTCTTGTATGTACACATGAAAGGAAGGTATATATATATATATATATATATATATATATATATATATATATATATATATATATATATATATATATATATATATATATATCAAGAGACCATGCGAAAAGCTCCCTTGGAGTTTCATCTGTCTCTGGGGTTTTGGCATCGTCTTCTGTGACTGTGCAGGCATATGTGCGAGTGACAGTCCCTATTGCAGTTGGTGTAGACATACTGGGAAGTCTGAGCTGATCGGGTTGATGCCGCGCTCTTCTTTCTCTCGCACTTGTCTGCCGCCAGTTGGTCTCTCCTCACATCAGCGACTGTTATGCCCTTGCTTACCGTCAGTCTGCAGGTGCCTCGGTCCTCGGCCTGCACTTCCCAGCCGTCGGGTGAAATGTCGCATGCCTTCATGTTCCTCTTGCACACATCATTGAAACGGAGTGAGTGGCCGCCGACTCTTCTGGTGCCAGTGGCCAACTGTCGATATAGGATATCCTAAGGCAGCCTTCCATAATTCATGCGTCGAACGTGTCTCAGTAGTTTTGGAAGGCAATCGATCTTACTGAGAAGTTCAAACAGGCCCTTCCTGCTGACCAGGTCGAGGTCAATGAACATCATGTAGAGTGGCTGACCTTGCTCTCTGCTCTTCTCATGGAGTTGTAGGAGGGAGAAGATCATGTCTGCTGTCGACCTGTCTGCTCTGAAGCCGCATTGGGATTCCGGGTACACACGGTCCGACAGCAGCTGAAGCCTGTTGAGTACGATGCGGGCTTACACTTTGCCAACGATGCCCAGGAGAGAGATCCCTCTGTAATTATTACAGTCACTGCGGTCGCCCTTGTTTTTGTAAAGTGTCACAATCTTGGCGTCGCGCGTGTCTTGTTGGACTGCCCTTTCCTCCCAGCAGAGGCAGTGTAGCTCGTTTAGCAGCTGAAGCAATGTTGGTTTCCCACATCTGATAGCTTCGGGCGGGATGCTGTCGCTACCTGGTGCTTTTGTCGTTTGGGAGGGAGTCGATTGCTTTGCTGTGCTCCTCGAAGATGGGCACTTCGTCGAGCTCCTCCATGGTGGGCAGTTTCTGTATGCTGATAAGGGCCGCATCGGTGACTGACGTTTCTCGGAAGTATAGCTCTGAGTAGTGCTCCACCCATATGGCAATCTGTTGCTCGCAGTCTGCGATCTTCTCACCCGTCAAAAATTGTGTGTGTGTGTGTTGGGGGGGGGGGGACGACCCCTTTCACTTTAGGGCTCAGAGCCTTCGTGATGCCACTGTACATACCTTGGATGTTTCCGGACTCGTCACTGCGCTGGATTCCTTCACACAGTTGCTGCCAGTACTCGTTCGTGCACTGTCTAGCGATGCGTTGGGTGATGCTTCGGACACTTCTGAGGGCAGCATGCGTCCGTGGATTGGGTCATTTTTTGTAAGTTATGATTCTTTTCGTTTGCCCTCGTTTGGTTCCATCCTTGAAAGATGTGCGTTGAACCAGTCCTGGCTGGACCGTTACTTCTTGCCAAAGGTGTGTGTGTGTGTGTGTGTGTGTGTGTGTCCCCGAATGAATGTATTGAAATCAATACTATTTATATCTCTTTCTTTTCAGTTTTTGTGTGTAAAATCATTTTAAGGGTGGTTGTCATCACTAGGGACAACTGTTTTGTATTACTGTTTCCATCAATACATGCACACAATTATGCTTCCAGAAAAAAATGTGATAATATATTTCTTTTAAGGAAATGTATTATGCACGTAGGATAACGATAATCAGCAAGTGCTGCTCTTATCAACACCATAACTCTGATGTTGTTGTTGTTGTCGTTGTAGGGTTTAGCGCCATTTTTAGCACACGATAGGCTCTATACATGGCGGCCAGTATTAATGGTGGAGGAAGAACCCAGGGAAATCCCCCAAAAGAACCACCGACCCTCGAGAATCTACTGGCAAGCTTTCTCACATACCCACATTGGCCAATTCCGAGACTCGAACCCACGCAGACAAAGGTGAGATGGCAGTGATCCGTAACGGAAAGCGCTTTGGACCACTCGGCCACTCAGGGCCCCTAACTCTAATGAACAAACTGCATTCCTATATGTTGGAAATTGTCATTCAAATCAAGATTTGTTGTAAAACTGACATTGATATTGTAATAAATTTGAAGTATGCGCATTTGGTTATAGCGCCCCGTTTTAAGGAATTCTTAGATGTGTGTGATTACTTGTGTGATTATTGGAATTTGGCGCAATTGAAATATCCTTAGCCCGAAATAATTAGCCAGTTACTAGGAGCAAACGTCACGGAGTGAAGTGTTAGTGAGTTTCCATGATTCCATAGTTCACTAGTAGTGAATTCCGGCCAAAACCGAATGAATGTCCCTGTCGTAAGATAGTCCATATTGAAATCTAGTGGTGTGCATTGGTGGTGTGACTGCGGTGGCAGTATTTACGGTAGAAAACCGGTAAATTACACAAAGTAATAAATAAGAAGGGACTCGGCAGATACTGTTTATGTCGCCATGGGGGCAAATGTGGTGCAGTTATATTGGCGAGATGTGCCTCGAAAGCAATACATTGACTGGCGGAGTTAAAATAGTTCCCAGAGTTAGGGGATACTCGTATATTTTCTAAGGCGTGAAAGGCTGGCGGTACTGAAACCTGATAAAAAAATAAAAAAAACATGCAGATGTGCGGTTGATAGATATTTGGCAGGTTGTTTTATCTGTGGTCTTGCATTAATTAGAGTAAAATTTAGGTATAGAATGGACACGTCGCGCTTTCTAATTTACAACTGAAGTTGTATGGAAGTCTTTGGAAAGTCGGGGTAAACTTATGACTTCTAGCGAGAATCGCGCTAGGGTTTGACAACCGCTCGGTCAAGTAAGGACCCCTGGTTTACAACAATATAAACAAAGTAGTTTCTCTCCTCTTTTCTTAACATTGTTACATCAGAATAAGGTTAATAATACAAAAAATCCAAACATTGATCCATTTCTTGCTAAAACATATGGAATACATCCAAAATATCTAGATTGATGCAAGAACTGTAAATAATAAAAACACCACATGCACAATATCACATTAGCTATGCAGAGTATAATTTTATGCGCTAAGCAAAATATAAGAAATAGTCCCTTTCATACATACGACACTCTATTTGTATGTTAAAACATGCATCACACATAAGATTAATTCATCCATATAATTTCATTGGGGGCAATTTCCTTAGAAATTTCATCTCAACATATTCAGGGCACATGTACTGGTGATGAAATGCAAGCAATTTGTATATTATACCGTCCTAGAAGATTAATTAAATCTGATTATACAATTTATACAGTCTACAGGCTTAACCATCACTGGAACTAAATATTGGAATGCACATCTATACTCAGATGAACAGATTTAGCGCCTTGTACATGGTTTTCAGTAAGAACAATAACTAGGAAAAGATCACTGATCGCCATTACGCCAGTTCGCCTTGTCCGAGAGCGGGCTGGTGGCTGTTATTTAAGGAACTGATGTCACTGCGTTTGACGTTTCACATAGGTAAAATGTACAAGGGCCATTGCGCCGATAAACCAACTCTTGCACATTCACAGGCATGTTTTGATGGCTGACTGACCATTAACCCCTTCCAGAGTACAATTATACCAGCGATGTGTTATATATGTCTCTGGTTATTGCAACTATCACTGTCCGATGTCCGCCACAGGGCACGTATCGTTGCTTACAATTTATCTATCAGCAATACCTGTATATTATTATTATTTTAGTACATGTATGACAAATGAACTGTAAGCAAGGATACAAACCCGTGATTTCATTTGATTATAGAAACATACAAATTTGTGTTTCGAAACATAAACAATAGTATGTAAATAGCAATTTGTGTTTTAAGAACAGAATCGGTGACCTGTGACCTGACAATTTTAATTGCCGCGTGTGCATTTTTTTTTCTTTGTAAAATGAGATTGACACCGTACGTGAACCTGTCAGGGGGGAATAATGGCAGACATCGCTGTGTATTACTGTTCGATTGTCTGTTTTCGTAAACATTTGCGCAATTATTTGAAAGAACAAATTTAATTCAGTAAGCAGAGTCTAAAAATTATGTTATTCAAGATTTAGCATAAAAATGCAATATGTAGGTCCCATCTTCGCTAGCCAAGGTTCTGATATGATAACCCTATCTGTAGACGGGGCTATCACATCAGAACCTTGGCTATCGAAGATGTGTAGGTCCCAACGTATGGAACAATGCTATGTTGTGGAAATTGTGAAGCGCTGTAAGATCAAAGTTGTTTTTACTCATTTTTGTGAAAATACGGGTTAAAAAGGCAGCGAAGCAAATACTTTTTAACCAGTGCCTGATGTTACTACACGTACGTAGACAAATAATAAAACCATAAATGTGCAATCCTATCAATGGACTTTTGTAACGAAGCTAGAAAGTGAGTGGTTACATTGAGAAAGCCCCTCTTTCTAAAATAGATGCACTCCATTATTGATTGTTTTAATCCAGTTGGAAAGGTTTTAGTCAAAATACCCTGCATATGAATATGATAATTTGTATCCGGGTACAAAATGTATTTATAGCATGCATACTATTCAGAAAGTTTCTACTTGAAAATAAAATATTGCTTAAAACGAATATTAAATGCAGTTATGCTAACTGAGAAATAGAGAACATTATTCAAATAAGAGAATGAAAACGCATATATATATATATATATATATATATATATATATATATATATATATATATATATATATATATATATATATATATATATATATATATATATATATTGCGTATCTTGCTTTGCTTCCACTTCTCCCTGTTTATCTCTCACTTCTCCCTGTTCTGCCCAAAAGGAGAAGACACATTTCCCTAACATTCAAGTCTAGCTTGTCTCTCCCGGGTCCCCTTTATTATCTGCCTGGCTCCACATGCAATAAAGTTTTCAAACCCAAGTAAACACTTTTGCTAGTTGACCATTTTTAGTGAATGTAAAATTTATTGCCAAGACATCCTTCATATTACGTTAATATTTATCGTTTCTTTTCAAATAAGACAATTTGCTACGAAACTGCATACAGCATAAAATGGCTCTAGCAATGCTGAACAAGACATATTTCACTGAAATTCAATTTTTAAAGCCTCAGCAGCTGAATTGTCTCAATTAACTAGAAAATACGACACAGTTGCTATACTACAACACGATATGGGAAGTCGCTCCTATTTGAAATAATTCTGTAGT
Source organism: Sinohyriopsis cumingii (assembly GCA_028554795.2). Taxonomy (NCBI): domain Eukaryota; kingdom Metazoa; phylum Mollusca; class Bivalvia; order Unionida; family Unionidae; genus Sinohyriopsis; species Sinohyriopsis cumingii. The sequence continues at coordinate 1,585,538 of CM068829.1, read as the reverse complement.
ACTCGCACTATGTATTTTCCAAAACCTACATTGCCATTATCGTTTTGCCATTAAAGTGAATTCGGCAACAGTAGATCCAAATAATTGTAAAGATTGGTACAATCAAGACTAGTGTCTGTTAAAATGTCCAAAATTAATAATACAAGATAACAATGAGAGAGCACATGGACCGCTCCGGTGGTCTATTGGTTAGAGCGTCCGCCTCGGATGCGGGATGTCGTGGGTTCGATCCCCGACCGAGTCATACCGAAGACTGCAAAAATGGTACTAACAGCTACCTCGCTTGGTCGGCCTGGTGTCAGGATAATGTGACTGGGTGGGACATCATGCTACATGTCTGCGGCATGATGCCCCAGTGCTAGACATCACTTTAAACTGCCACACTGCAGACATCGTATCGAAATGACTGGAAAATTGTTAAAGTTACGTTAAAAGTCTAAATCACACACAGAGAGTACATGTTTATTCAAATCGTATGCATGCTTTAAAAATCAAAGTTCATGCAACATTGTCAAAGTTATTATTATTATTATTATTATTATATATATATATATATATATATATATATATATATATATATATATATATATATATATATATATATATATATATATATATATATATATATATATATGAACATCTCAAATTTCTGTAGATTACATAATCAAAATAATTTTTTTATACATATTATGTTAATGTAAACCAAAAACATTCATATATATGAACATCTCAAATTTCTGTAGATTACATAATCAAAATAATTTTTTTATACATATTATGTTAATGTAAACCAAAACATTCATTAAAAGAACTGAAATAAATGTTTAAAATTAAGCCTCTTTTTCTATATGATATTTTGAATTTACCATATTTTCACGTTTCTGGTGGAAGTAATCGTGAAAGCACATCTAGTTTTACTTGAACTCTTTAAATATTCAGTTATTTGCTATGCAGTAAAATTAAACAAGGAATATTAAAAATTGTTTACTCGGAGACTGAATACAAACATTTTTGTACAACATAGGTGTGTCCCATTCACATAAAAACATTTTTTATTCCAAATGTTTAATCAGGAAATCATGAAATAATTATCCCAAGATATCACTCCACTTTTGCTGGTCTTTGCAACTATAGCCCTTAGGGACCTAAGGCAAGTGAAGGGAGCAATCCATTCAGGTCCTCCATCAACTATTGACGGTATTCTAGTGATCAAGATTTAAACATTTTCTATTTTTGATGTGGCACAAGACTAGATAGAAGACAGGAAAGTTCAGATTGATCGTGTCCATTCTCGTGTCCATTCAGCATCATAGCTTGATTTTTAAAAAACAAATAAATTTGTTTAGGCTGAAAAGCAAAACTATTGTATATATGACAATTGTTTTGTAGGTTTTTGTTGTTGTTGGTGGGATTGGTAGATTACAATATGTTTTGTTGTTGTTGGTGGGATTGGTAGATTACAATATGTTTTGTTGTTGTTGGTGGGATTGATAGATTACAATATGTTTTGTTGTTGTTGGTGGGATTGGTAGATTACAATATGTTTTGTTGTTGTTGGTGGGATTGGTAGATTACAATATGTTTTGTTGTTGTTGGTGGGATTGGTAGATTACAATATGTTTTGTTGTTGTTGGTGGGATTGGTAGATTACAATATGTTTCAAGTTGATAAGAGTATGTGAATATAAGCAATGTATATTGAACATAACTGAATTTACATGTTTAAATTTTGATATTCATAGCTACCAGTCATTATGCATTTTTCTTGTGTCACTAATTAGAGATGTTAATTATCCCATTAGTTAATGGATAGATTTGTTTGTTTTGGTTTTTTTTAGTCAAAGTTATTCCATAAATATTTAATGTGCAATATTGTTTCTTATTATATAACAACTGTAAGCATGTGCAAAATACGTTTAAAGATATCACTTATTAATACTGACTTCCTTTATTTGCTTTTGGTTTTAAAGTCTATACGCAGGAGATTGTCCATGCTGGTAGACATGGTTCCAGAACCAAAGCAACTCTGTGCTATAATACTACGCACTAAGCACAAAGACAATGCTGACAAAACCACCAAGAGTCAAATAAGTGCATAAGATTTTATCAGGGTATTTCAGTGGGAATATCCAGTACACTACTATAATGGAATGCCATTTATCAGCAGTTTGTGAGACCAACCATCATGCAGTTCCTATCCCTGGAGCAAAGAAAGCAAGTGATGCATGCAATTCAAGACTATGTGGCAGCAGATGGTACAGAATGTCTTGATGAACACATCACATGTTTTGTTCAGAAACATTTGAGTTCTGCAATACCTAGCACTCAAAAAGTTGTGACTTCAAGAATCCAAAGTATCATCAAACATGTGATGCAATAAGATGTAATATTCTCATTTATCTCTGTCAGCTGACAAGTATGGTATTTATGCCCTAAACCCTTCTAAGCTGTATAATCATGGTTAATCAAAGAAAAGTAATTTCATACTAATAATTTATTTGTACAACAATACATTCCAAATATTTACCACACTCAACCACATGATTTCTCATCTTACGTACACTAAAGTTACATCCACTTGCAAAATGGCTTTTAATCTGTATTACATCATACATGGGTCCCCGCCTGGCCGAATGGTCTAAAGCGCTCACCGTCACGGATCACTGCTATCTCACCTCTGTCTGCGTGGGTTCAAGTCTCGGATTCGGCTAATGTGGCTATGTGAAAAAGCTTGCCAGTAGCTTCTCGTCGGTCGGTGGTTCTTTCTGGGGTTTTCCCGGGTTCTTCCTCCACCATTTATACTGGCCGCCTATCTATACTTACTTTCAAGTCAAGTCCCACTGCACAAACCCAGATATGTTGCTGTATAATATGCCGACAGATCTTGCTTTATGCAATCTACTAGGAGTGTATTTTATGTCTTTGTTTGAATATACAAGAATTCTGTAATACCTAAGAGCTTTAATAATTTCTACTGAAGATTTATTTTACAATAACACGGCTCTAACAATGATATACTTTATTAAAGGCATACAATTTAGAATGAACAATACAAAGATTCTTACAATCGTCATCTTTATAAAATTATACAAATTTAACTTACAATTCCAGAAATTGCACTTTCTAAAAACTTCCTAAAAAATAACGTCGTGACAGAAATACTATGCGTCAAAAACAATGCAGACATCACGTTATGTCACTATTAGCAATCGTGTGTGAAGAAAAT